>JAFIDM010052529.1:0-18581 GCA_023159025.1 Thereuonema tuberculata | reverse complement strand
CGGCTTCGGCGTTCCACATGGATCCGCAAATCGGATGGTCGGATCCATGTGAAACTCCCTTTAGTCCTTCGTCAGTTCGAGCTTCCTGTGCCTCTTCTGCCACTGACTTCTCCATTTCAGCCTCATTTGGTTCAACTGAATCCTTCACTGTTTCTTAATGATAGATTATATCAATATTGAGAGGAGTTTCGTTAAATGGAACTCCCTTGATACTATAATTACACGATAATAGTTTGCTTTGCCTAATCTGTAGCCTTTACTTTTACAACAGTAACCATCCAGGATGCATTCGACAGCTATATCGTCGAGTTTTGTCCACTTGTTGTTGGGAATATGCGCATTTGCTTTCTCCAAAAAATGCGCAGGTGGGCCAATCGATCAAATGCACCAGATTGCTCCTAGATTCAATACAGGGTTGAATTTAATTCAATGAAAAAAGTCCTCCTGAGACTACTTTCGGGTGGTCCATGACGGGGGCGACATAAATCCTCTTGAGATTGCTTTCGGGTGGTTCATGACAGAGGTGTCCTTGAAAATTCTTGAATTTCCTATGACTATGCCAGGCCTGAGGGACGCATGGGAGTCTCTATGATGGCACAAACCTGGATTGAATCTAGAGGCGTATTTGATGATAGGACTTTTCTCTATTCTCTTATCAAATTATTTAACCTTTCATATGAAGCCAAAAACATGTACACTTCCAGTTTGATCTTTTTTCGTTTTTTTTGCTCATATGTTTTTCCCGCACTTTCCTCCACTTAAGAAAGTGTCATTCGATAGCTCTTAAGTAGTGCTGTAAATCCCAGTAATCAAATTACTGTTGGCTTTTGCCTCCTTAGGAGGGAGGGGAAAAACCAGTTTTTCCCATAGGACCCTATATTAAAATAACTCCTAGAATAGGTGGCCGAATCGGTTGGTTTTTTTCGGCTATTAGTAGCTGTTGATAAGGGTATTAATTGATGTAACTTTTATAATTCTTCCATATCTAGAAGTGGGTGAGTGCGCGCCTATGGCCCATGGGTCTTCTTCTTTCCTTCATGAACCAACCTTGGATTCTGATGGGCCCAATAATGAGTGTTTAATTCTATTGCACATATCGTTATTTGTAAATCATGTTTCGTCTGTGTATAAAATGTGGAATGGGAAATTATTATAATAATTCGCGTGATTGTCCAATATCCAATTGCAAAATTGTAAACGTCTGTCGTGGTCATTTTCATACAAGTGTTGATGTAACTGATACTTGTAGGAACAGAATCCATGTTTTCTTAAAATTCTCTAAATGGAATGGTGACTTGCAGATGTGACGCTAGCAATTTCTCTTGTTGATGTTGTAGGATTTAGTGTCGTGTAAGCCACAATGTCGATTTCCAATGTCCTTTATGAAAACAATTTCGAGATCGATGATGTCGGTCGGGATACATTCAACATATATTATACAGGCAGCAATTGAATTTCGTCTACACTCCCCAGATATTAACATTTACTTATTTCGTGTATAATAGTAATGTTCCATTTTCCATCACAACAATACTTCTGTAGATGTACACACACCTCACCCACTAACAATACGTAGATATATTACAGTAAAATACAGTAGAAAGACAGATGCGATGATTTCTCAATGCCATGCGACGTCAATCATGTGTTTTAAAATATTCCTCATACATAACACATTCGAAAGTGCAAGTGATACATTGCTGAACTCCAAATTTCGAGTAGAATTTAAAAATATCTAAATCTACAGGGTGTTCCATTTAAGATTGCAAAGCTGAGGTCATTTCCGGATATGATTTAATATATTTTCCTTGCAACGGTTGCAATAACTGCATTCTGTAAACAGCATTTCCTATAGCAGAACGCTACAGATCTCAAATGATTTGCTCACATACAGCGTTATTCAACAAATCACATGTTTGTGAATTAATAATATACTGTAATGCAAAGGGATTCGAAGAGAATCAACAGGCGCCAATTTTTGTACCTGTGCAACTAAACAGGAAGCCATAATAAAAAAGCAGTCACTTGTAGAAACTTACAGAACCTTTCAAAAATAAATAATAGCAAAACTAAAATGCATTATTTTACATGCATAATAACATGAAAAATTTACTTTTTAAACAGATATCTTCGTGGAAAATGAAAAAAAAAAAATAATTAATGCATTTCACAAAGTTTTCAGCTGCGGAAAATTTAATAATTGCCGTTATGAAATCTCTTGTGATACGACGAAGGTGTTAGAAGTTAACTCAAGTTATTTCAAGTGTGCGGTCTGACTGCGATATTACGTAGGCAGTGTGTATTTGATCCAGATAATATAGTAGTCTATAACATGGGGTGAAAAAAATAGAATCGACAGTGTTTGTACATAGTAAATATTAACTCTTAAACAAATCTCAGCTTAATGTAGTTCAGTGAATTAATGAATTGATTTAAAATAAAGTATTTTGTTTCATATTTAAAAGCGTCTAGAAGATGTGTTTATAAAGTTCGGTGTTGACTATTCCATTATCTTTAAGCTGCTTTTGTCTCATTGTTGTTGCTGTTATTTAAAACTGGATTTTCAAATACCAAAATTCAGTCAGAAAACGAAAAGTAGACCAAAACAAGAAGTTCAGTGTTAGCTCGGTTCATTATTTTTGGAGTTATCCTACCCACAAGATTCTGAATTACACGACATCCACACATGGAGACTGATCTCGAAAAGCTGTGTGCTTTTGCAATTAAAAAGGATTTGGATAGAAGGAATTAATTTTGTTCAGGCAGATAATATTCAAACCAATTTAATAACAACATGGCATTATAACATTATCACAGTTTGGCATTACAAGAACTATAATTTCTTATCATTTTATTTCTTCGTTTAGATTGGAAGAACACTTCCGAAGACTACACTCTTAAGTTAAAAGCTTCAAAATTGATCTGTACAAAACACTGACTATTATGTCTTTTATAAACTTCTATGACTAATTGTTTTTTTGTTTTATTTTTAGAGGACGTAGACATATGGGATGACTATTTATCATCTGTAGACATTCCTGAAAATTCAGTAAATTCAGTGGAAGATAGCATTGTTGCTTTGGTCCAAAATTGTGTAAATCTCAAGTCATTGAAATATTGTGGAAATATAACTTTGGAAAGAATTCAGGATTTATTTCATGTTGTGCTGAATGACAAAACTGGTAAGATAAAGAAATACCAACAAATGCTCAGTTTTTGAAAACTCATTTTAAGAAGAAGATCTAAGTATCTCTTCGGCTTAGATCTTCTGCCTTGCTAAAAACTAAAAGCTAAAAGATTCCGATTCTTATGAGAAAGCCGAATATCTAGGTCAAAGGAATACTTAATATTTTCTTGTTTAAATCAGTTTCATAAAGATTTTAGCTTCAATCAGTTTAATTCAATTTACATAAGAATTTGCTAACTTTCATCCTAAAATGGGTGAAATCAGTGTAGCTAGTAATTCCTCTTCCTTGTAAATCGAGAAATGCGTTTGATTTCAAACTAATATTTAGGTACAAATGTATGGAGAAGGTTGAAAATTTAACAAATCTCATTTGAAAAAGGGATTGACGAATAGTTAACAAAGATAAAGGCTGAATTCAATAAATAATAGACATCCAAAGGTTATTGCTTTTATTCAGCAACTTTTATTTACAATGCAAGATAAGGTCAAAATAACAATAAATTTAAATTGTAAATTTAAGTCTCAATTTATTCAGTTAATGATGATTGGTACTCACTATTTTCCATTCGTACTTTTGTAGTTTTCTTTTGGAAACTAATATTGTAACAATAGTAATAATACTATTAATTACTCGTAGAATTTATAATATTGAACTGTTAAAACTAATTCCAAAGAGTTGCTGAGACCCAGGTGTTTTACTTTTGGAACTGAAAAATTAAGTCGATTAGTCATTGCTAAGTTAGTCATTATTCATGTTTTTCGATCATTCATTGTTCAGTTCAGTGCCGCCTACCGATAATTTATTGCCATTAAAAAAATTTATCATTACTAATATTATAACCATAAATTTAGAATCGCAATTTGATAAGTAATAACCAAAAGAAAGACAATTATATGAAATATACTTCTTACAACTGAGTTCAGTAGATTAGATGATAATAAAGATACGGATTCTATCGCAAAAAAAAAGAAAGATAATTTATAGTAAATCCTCCGCTGGCGGCGATATAAGTCAACATACGATGCGACACTGAATCAAAAATACATTCTAATGCTGTCCTGTGGAAGTTCATATGAGATGGCTTCCTAAACTACAATCCAGGCTTGATAATCGTGTTCCGTTTACCTCTGTAATCACATCTTCTACATAAACGGATGCGTTGATTATCTGCACCATGAGAGAAGCAAGATTTGTCAATGTTTCCTGGTCTCGATACCTTCCGATCAGTGATAGTCGTCTTAAGGAACACCAACATCACTGACATATCTGCATCATCAGCCGGCTTGTCTTAAGAGTATGATCCGACATCTCTAAACTTGCTCATTTGCATCGTAGAGGCATCTTCAAAGTCTACTTAACGTAATGAAATAGCAAAACCATTCTGATTTGTCCGTCTGTGCAAACAACGTTTCTTATATTGTATTAGAATGTGGCCCTTTCTAGTGCTCTACAGTTTCATCGCCAGTTCTGTTCCTTGGCGATGAATTGTAATCATTTGCATATCTAGCCGAAGGGTATTTGCACAGAGTTTCTCATTTCTCGCTCTTATTTTTTAGTGGTGCGTCGTTATTTTTTTCACTACTGAGTACTATTTTGATTTTTCCTTCATACTTGTATAAATGTTATTCAAAATTTTATATTAGAGAATCATAATTTGATTATTAGCATCCCCTCCATTATCATGAAAAATGTAAATCAGATACTTGTGGTTCGAGATACCTTTCATGTGCCACGGTATGAAGTTTCAGGCTCTTGTCAAATCTATATTAATAAAAAGAAAAGTCCTCACTCACTGACTGACTCATCAACGCCCAGTCCAAACCCTTGGACCTAGAAAGCTGAAATTTTGCACAGAGGTTCCCTTTATGATGTAGACAAGGAAAAAGACCGGATTTTTCGAAATTCCCACGGGATATCTGGCAAACTGACCATGAAGTGTTTGGCCACATCCCTAGATGTGTGGCGCCTGAGTTAAGAGGAGAAGGCCACCCGAATTAAACTAACTAGGAAGTCGTATATTCTCCGATCTCGATATTAATTTGCTAAATAAATAAAGTTTTTTTTAATGCTACATAAGCAAGGGTTCCGGAGTGAAGCGACGGTACCCGGCCAGAGCGCAATAAAAATATTTTACTGTTTCAAATTAAAAATATATTGTAGAAATCGATTGAAAATTTTAAGTTTTTGCTAAAATAAGTATGTCCAAGTCATCTGATATTGAGCAAATCTAAACGAAGAGGAAAAAATTAAGAGGATTAATCTCTGATTTATTTGATGAAGTGGCATAGGTAAGTAAATCTGATGCTACTAGGAATAACAGTGAAGATTTGAAAAGTACAATATCGGTTTAGTGTAAGAGAAGACTATATTGTATATTCAAAGCTAACAATAAATAAAAGAAGTGGGGTGGATGAAGCCCGTGTAACAGGTGAAAAAAGACGAAAGAAAGAAAACATTTATATGTTTTCTCAATATCCTTTCATACCTTTCTGGATTTAACACCGAAGAGGGTAGATCTCACTGATGAGTCCCAATAAGGAAGAAATGGCCGTTCCCGATTCTCTGTGATAATTGACTCAAGGTGGTGAAAACCTATTTATGTGTTGGCCTTGGTTTTTTATTTCTTTATTGATCGTTTGGGTACTTCAGCAGTTCTTAAGGGTTTCTGGTTCTAAAAAGATCAGTGAAGGGATATTTCAGTCTATACGAAACCTAATGGTAGTCTCATTGTTTACCAGCGCATCGTCGAGAAAAATGAGACATCTTGTCCAATGCTGAAGCAACTCCTAAACTGCGATGCTGAAAAAGACTTGTGATCTGTTATTTGTGATCTGTAAGCAGATAGAAAAGCGTCTACTTAAGACATTTCAGATCAAAATATTTTCCATATATAAATTTGCAATGGAAATCGCAGATTTAGTGGCGTTTTCCCGTTTTATTAATACTGTAGTTATAATATATAATCACCTGTTAGCTACTTCTGCATTCAAAATTTCCCTTATAAATATCTACATTTGATATAACAAAAGAATGACAATTTGTCATATTGGATGAAAAGCATTGAATTTTTAAGAAACCTCATTCTGAATTAGGAAACCACAAAATTAGATCAAACTGAAAACTTGGCAGACAATAATTCAGATCCTCATCAGAATATGATGGGCATTCAGTAATTTATGATTGTGCAACACCAAACTTTAAGAATGCAGGAGCAAGAGTATGAGTTGCCTTCCTAATAATGAATGCAGAATAATGATGAATTGCAATCAGGCCCCCCACATCAAATTCCGGGCCCAGGTACCAAACGCAATAACGGGCCTCCCCCTCCCCATGTTGTGAACAAAATCTTAAATTCTTAGCCAAAAATATTGTGAAAATACCGCACGATTTCATATTCTACAGTATAAACATGGTGGATACAGTTATTACCATTATTTGTAGAACAAATTAACTTAACACTATCAAAAATAAAATAATTCATTGTGAAAAATCAAAAAAAAAAAAAAAGATAAATGAATTCTGACAAAGATAATTACAAACAGCTACCAATTTTGTCACGGAATGTAGAGCAGTGATACAAGATCAGAAGCTTAAATTCAATATTTTTTCCTAATGCCTTTCCTAAAATTAGAATGAAGTATGCTGCGGCATCCTGGGCCCATTACAGTAATGTCTGAACTTACATTACAAAGAAAATGTATACTAGTACTAGTAAAATTAAATCATAAACTATCGAAGTAAATAGAAAATATTCACAAAGCCAAAATTAAACAAGCTTTTATATTACTGTTGACTATTCGAAGTGTTTCTTACACTGATATCTTTTCTTTATATTATAAAAATACACAAATATACAGGGTGTTCCTGTACAGGTGTTCGAAATTTCTTGGAACAGGAACTACCAATACTACTTGAGGACGTTGCCTTGGACGTTCGACAAAGTATATGGTATCAGCATGACGGTTGCCCAGCGCATTACTCACGTCACGCACGGGAAGTATTAGACCGTGATTACAATTGTCGGTGGATTGGCAGAGGTGCCCCTATTAATTGGCCTGCTAGATCGCCTGATTTGACATCGCCGGATTTCTTTCTGTGGGGTTATCTAAAAGATAAGGTTTATCAACAAGTGCCAACAGACCGTGAAAACATGGTAGAACGCATAAGAAACGCCTGTGCTGAAATTCCCGCAGATATACAGTCATTTGAAGACAGGATCAATGTATTGAAATTGAAGGTCGTATTTTTGAACACTTACTGTAATTGGACAAAACACTCCGATATGTGAGACAAAAAAAAAGAAGAGACACAACGGAATACATTAAAAGTTATGAAATAATTGCCTCTCCCATTCTCGCAGCGTGGGGGTGGGGGGTTAATTCATGTGTCATTGGATGGCATTTTGATAAATATCACATACGTCTACATTTTTATTTCTCTAATTTTGAGATTTCTTGAGATATCCCCAATTTTCAACGATGTTTTACCCATTTTGATTTTTGTCGATTACAGCGCCATCTGCGAGCAACCCCGACGTACAGTACATCAAATCAATGTGAAATTTTCTGTAGAATCCGAATTTGCAATAAAAAATGGGGGTTCCTATTTACGATTTTCTTCCCAACCCCTCACCTCATAGGGGGTCGGGGATGAGGGTCGAGTTTGGTATCATTGGATGTCCCCCTCGGAGACGAACAAACTTTAATTATAAAGTTTTTTGATCCAATTTGTAGTTTTCGGGATATTTCAATGTCTTCAGATAAAATGAACACCCTGTATATATAAAGGATATGTTCTCTCGAAAGCTCACTTTAGGACCACCTAGCACCTTAATGGGGCGTTTCTGGACATGGGTTCATTACGAATATATTGATCCTTAGCCATGCCTCTACAGGTGGCTTGAATATGCACATGAATTTTGCAACACCTTGTATATATAAGGTAAATGGGCCAAATAAGGCCCTTCTAATGTTTAAAGATTTTTTATATTTTTACTGCAAGAGTGAAAATTCTGAAAACTGTACTGAAAGTTAGTTTAAGGTGTGCTGCTATGAAAAAGTGAATTTAGAATTAGTGGTATTTGAAATTCTTTCTGTAATAAGGGTCATTCCATGCCAAGTGGTCTAAAGGTTCCCGCCATCATGTCTCCAATTTTGTTCAAATTTTAGCTGTAGCAGAGGTAAGGTGTTAAACTAAGTTCCCCAAAATTTGAGGTCCCAAGCTTCAATAGTTGTTGATCTAGACCCCCTATCTGAAGGGTAGTCGATCCATGTTCGCGCAACATTGAACAAAATGCCACTTTTGCGATCTAATAAAATTGAAATTAACTTATAAAAATGGCAATTGAATGAATTGGATCTTACGTTCGCTTTTGAACAAAAATCAAAGTTCCGGGTTTTTTTTTTCAGCAGGAAGGAATGAAATAGCAAAGCTTTAAATTTTTTTGAGAAAAGATAAACATCGAAATGTTTAGCAAAAAATATTTCAGCCCTGTTACTGGCTTCCTAATTAAGTTATAGCGCTTTAAAAATGCTCTTTTTTCATTTTTTTCAAAGTTAGAGCCCCAATATCTCTGGGGGGACGTAATAAAAATTTGATATTTACAGTATAAAGAGAACTTTATGAGAGGTATCTGTGAAAAAATTTTGAGTTTGATATTTGAGTTTGATTTTTGAGTTAGATACCTGTGTTATCAGTGGGCCCGGTAGCCGAGTGGGTTAGGGCGCTTGGCTGCGGGTTGGAGGTGGCGGGTTCGGTTCCCGGCTCCGGCTCCGGCTCCGGCCTCGGCGGAGTGCGGGAATTTTTTCACGCTCCTTTCTCCTCCAAACGGGTCCTAGGGTCTACCCAGCCCTCTCTAGAATGGGTACCGGATTTCTTTCCCGGGAGTTAAAGGCGTGCGGGCTTCGGGCTGACCCCCCCGACCTCAATTCGTCCCGTTAGGTCGTGAATGCTGGAGCCTACCCTCCAGCCACCCCATTGGCCTTTGTAGGCCTGTAAGTGGGATACTTTTTTTTTTTTAACCTGTATTATCTGAGAATTGGTTGGTTGGTTGGTGTTTTATGGCGCAAAAGCAGCTGCGGCTATCTGAGAATTACCGCAACTGTCTGATAAGGCAAAAATGCCGGAAATCCTAAAACAAAAATGGACGACATTTTTAAACGAAATCAAATAAAAAAAAACTAATGACTGATTTGAAGAGTACTCATGTATAGGGGTAATAACAGGATTGACCTTATGGATTGACCCTAAATGAAGTGCAAATGAATTTATAATTATATCAATAATTTTAAGTGATTATTAAGACTCAAATTCTTAGCAATTGGAAAGAGCAAAATTTTCCTGAAGCAAAGATAGCCACAAACAGGCTTGGGTTCCTGCAGTAAACATACCATAATCAGGATGCAATGTGTCACACACACACACAAATTTTAACATACTTTGACCTGCCTACATGGCTACTTAATGGTCGCATTGCAAAAAAAAAAAAATCAGGCTTGTAGAGCAACTTTTTTTCTTTCAGATGAAACAATTCACAAGCAGATTCAGGTAGACTATTTTTCAATAATTGGCTTTAAACTTTGTAAATTTTACCATGCGTGCCAACAGTGCCAAATTTGAAGAGATCCTGCAGGGCGACTACAGATGCTAGATAGTTGCAAATTTGGCAGTAACATGTCTAGCCGAAGCATAGTGCTTGTTCAAAATTTGAAGTCCATACCTTTTTTTGCCTGGAAGTTGTTGGAGTCTAAATATTGTCAAATTTTGTGGCGGAAAGTCGCAAAAAATTTTTATGCACACTTTGAGTCAATTTGTTTGACTGAATTTTGCATCCATTATGTCAAAATTAATTTTATTGGAATCAGCAGGAAAAATTGTTCAGGATCTCAAATTTTTAGCCATTTTTATAAGTTAATTTCAATTTTATTAGACTCCAAAAGTGGCATTTTGTTCAATGTTGCGTGAACATGGACCGACTACCCTTCAGATAGGGGGTCTAGATCAACAACTATTGAAGCTTGGGACCTCAAATTTTGGGAACTTAGTTTAACACCTTACCGGTGTTACAGCTAAAATTTGAACGAAATTAGAGACATGATGGCGGGAACTTTTTTTAATTTTAGACCACTTGGCATGGAATGATCCATAATGCAGTTTTGAAAATGTAACTAATGGGCCTTATTTGAGCTCCTGTTCCAAATAAGGCCCACTACTTGTCCGAAATAAGGCCCATGTGTAAATGAATAATAAATAATGAAAAAAAAGCAGAAATCAATTAAATTATAATAATAATATTTAAAACCAAAATAATTATATAATTAAATTGAAATCAAATAAAATACAGGGTGTTTCAGAATTCCCTCCGGGATTCCTGAGGTCTGTAGCTCACAGGCATACTCGTCCACAGGGACAAGAACTTGGCAGTGAAACCAGCCAATTTCCAAAAGTTAGTTCTGACTAAATATTAAGCTACAAATTAATAATTCATTAGTAATTAATTTATAAAATTGTGAATTTAAAACTAGCTTTGATGATTTTTTGTATATTTTTTTCTCATTATATATAATTACTTTACGTCATAGAATGTGCTTATGAGGCTCATAATAAGAAAACATACACGATAATTGATGGGCCTTATTTGATTCATCAGTGGAGGGCCTTATTTGGAGTCCCCTGTTAACCCACGCTTTCATTCATTGCTTTACTAAAAAGTATTTAAATACACGTCAACTGGAAAATATCAAATACAGTATCTTATTCTACTCATTACACACTTTAAAATGATATAAAACATGTTTATGTATATTAAGTTGCCAAACAACGCAAACGATTTATCAAATTAAGTTCAAATAGTAACGACAAAAGCTTCGGGCGACTTTTACTGTTCTACTGAAACAAACATGGTGAAATTACCCATTTCAACGGACCTAATTTTTGATGTAGCCCGTAGAAGCCAGGACCTATCTGAAACGTAACTAATCTTGGTAAATTGTCAACGTGCTATTAATAAAACGAAGGATGTGCGTTATTTGAGACCGGGCCTTATTTGGCCCATGTACCTCCTTATGTTCCCGTGAGAATTTTTTTAATTCTTATTCTCATGAACTAGTGTTTTGCTATTTCATGCATGTAATGTCAAGGCAATTACCATATGAAATAACAGAGTTCTTCATTAATAATTCTTTATTAATAATTCTTAAGATAAGAATTAATGTTGAGCACTGGTCTTGGAAGAATGCAGTAAGTGAAAAAAAAATAAGAGTAGAGGGATTAACCCTGAATTTATCAGGAAATCACCTTACCTTTCGGTGACTACCACTCAAGAACACACCTCCATTCTACTGGCCAGTTTTCACGAAATATTATGGATTAAAGTAATTGTTTTAGCTTTCCTAATTCTAATGAATTAATTACAGGAATTTCAAGTAGATCAGAAATACTGGAAGTTGTTGTAATTTTTTCAGCTGATGGAAACTAGTACACGCTTATATATATAATTTGAAAATGATTGTTTCTAAAACAAACAAAAAAAGTCCATTTTCTTTTTGATCTTTTTGTTTGACATAGTTAAGTAGGCTATTTTCTGAGCTAAGTTTAATTGTCATTTGAGATTGATTGAGGTAGAAAAACTCAGGTCCTTAGTTTTATCGGGTAGCCACTTTTCTTTGCCTCTTGATAAATTTAAGAAAGGATAATTACAGAAGTTTTGGTGCACCAAGATTACTGTTCGGGGCCCCATCCGCGTTTCTTTGGAATCGGAACGACTCTTTGACCAGCGAAACGAAGCACTGATTCTTTTCTTTGATTTCACTGGTCCACACAACCGTTGACATTGTTTATGGATGCCACCACGTATACAGGCGTGTATATTGGAAGGTCCGCGGACGATGATACGACTAACTTGTAGACGCGGCGAATGCTGTGCTGAAATCAGGAACGTCCGACACTGTTTATCTATGTCTTGTGTCACTCAGTACCCTATGGCCACCTCTTGCATTGCCAAACTTCTCACTGCATTCTTCCAAGACCCGCGCTCAACATTCATTCTTATCTTAAGAATTATTAATAAGAATTATTAATGAAGAACTCTGTTATTTCATATGGTAATTGCCTTGACATTACATGCATGAAATAGCAAAACACTAGTTCATGAGAATAAGAATTAAAAAAATTCTCACGGGAACATAATAAGGTACATGGGCCAAATAAGGCCCGGTCTCAAATAAGGCCCATCCTTCGTTTTATTAATAGCACGTTGACAATTTACCAAGATTAGTTATGTTTCAGACAGGTCCTGGCTTCTACGGGCTACATCAAAAATTAGGTCCGTTGAAGTGGGTAATTTCACCATGTTTGTTCAGTTGAACAGTAAAAGTCGCCCGAAGCTTTTGTCGTTACTATTTCAACTTAATTTGATAAATCGTTTTCGTTGTTTGGCAACTTAATATACATAAACATGTTTTATATCATTTTAAAGTGTGTAATGAGTAGAATAAGATACTGTATTTGATATTTTCCAGTTGACATGTATTTAAATACTTTTTAGTAAAGCAATGAATGAAAGCGTTGGTTAACAGGGGACTCCAAGTAAGGCCCTCCATTGATGAACCAAATAAGGCCCATCAATTATCGTGTATGTTTTCTTATTATGAGCCTCATAAGCACATTCTATGACGTATAGTAATTATATATAATGAAAAAAAATATACAAAAAAATCATCAAAGCTAGTTTTAAATTCACAATTTTATAAATTAATTACTAATGACTTATTAATTTGTAGCTTAATATTTAGTCAGAACTAACTTTTGGAAATTGGCTGGTTTCACTGCCAAGCTCTCGTCCCTGTGGACGAGTTTGCCTGTGAGCTACAGACCTCAGGAATCCCGGAGGGAATTCTGAAACACCCTGTATTTTATTTGATTTCAATTTAATTATATAATTATTTTGGTTTAAATATAATTATTCTAATTTAATTGATTTCTGCTTTTTTTCCATATTAATTATTTATTTACATTTAGGCCCTATTTGGGATAAGTAGTGGGCCTTATTTGGAGCAGGGAGCTCAAATAAGGCCCATTAGTTACATTTTCAAAACTGTATTATTACAGAAAGAATTTCAAATACCACTTATTCTAAATTCACTTTCTCATAGCAGCACACCTTTAGTACAGTTTTCAGAATTTTTACTCTTGCAGTAAAAATATAAAAAATCTTTAAACGTTAGTTGGCCTTATTTGGCCCATGTACCTTAGATGAAAACCGAAACTTCAGAAAAACGGGTGATAACATAAAAATTAAAATATAAAATAATCGGATTTATGAATACAAATAATGATTTCTTTTACAATAAACATGTATTTACAGAACAAAACAAGGGGCGAGGGGACATAAAAAAAATAAGTGAAATTATGGGCTGAGAGCGGCAAACTGGTCACGTAAGAAAAATAAAAAAATTAAATTAAAATAAAACCCTGACAATGTCAACATTTACTTTTCCAGCTTTAGAAATAAAGTTTAGAAAAAAGCTTAGAAAAACTTTGCTCTATGCAAACATTGCAATGCAGAATAGCTCTATGCAGACGGCTAAAGCAGAAAAGTAGTTGAAATAAAATTTTAATCATTATTAAAAAAAGCCTAGAAGTGATAGGCTAATTCATATTTTTTTCGGTTAAGACCTCAGCCAGGGCCCCTTTGACGGCTGGGCCCCGGTGCTGAGGGACCAACTGATCCCCCCTTGTGGGGGCCCTGATTGCAAATGTGTAAATTAATTATCAGTGAAATTATCACTTGAATTGAGAGAAGCCATCTGGCATGAAATAAGAAGAATTTATGACACGATCATTTTCAAACTCTTAGCAGTAATAATTTGGATAGCAACTGCTGACTATGGATTATCATCGAAAGCATTAAAGCTGTTTTAAAACTACAGCTTTACTAAATCATCTCAAAGCCATAAAGATGGTATAGTTATTAGAAATCCTTTATTGAAACTAAAAATTGTAATTCAAGAATCAGCATTACCGAGATCTGACTTGAATCGAAAAGAGTTACCAATACATTCTAAGAGCAAACTATATAACAATGAATTTATTTCACCACAATTATAATTTTGTTCCACATCTATATATTTTCTGCTTTATTCCTTTTTATAGGTTTAAGAAATTTGTATCTAGAACCATCAAATCTTACATATGAAGAAGCCCAGAAATTTGAAATACTGAAGGAAAATTATGATGAGTTATTTAAAGCTCAAAATATCTGTTTCAATCTATTTATTAATTATATTTGTGAAGATAGTTCTGATGATTATGACAGTGATGGTAATGAAGAAGATGGTGAAGATCTGATGAATTAGATGATAATGATACTCTTGGTTAAAATAAAATGTATTGTTAATATCAAGAAAAGGCGAAAAAAATCTCAGACTAAATTCTTTCTAATTGAAGTTGTAGAATGTTTTTATTCTGTTATGGTTAGATTACAGACTTTGGATATATAGGCCATTTATTTTCTCCCGTTCTCTAAATTGATCCTTTTTATCATTTTTACGTATTTTAATGAGTTATTCTAAGTACAAAAGTAAAATGTCTGAACTGGCATTTATTTGAAAAATAATGTAGTTCTATGTGAGAAATGCAAGTTGTACAATTTTTAAAAAAGTATTTAACAGTTTCTACTTGTAATTCAGATATAATTCCAAAATTTGAGAATAAAGTAATGTTTTTGTCAAGAAATCTGTCTCATGTTTGAGGTTTATATAAATACTGGTAGGAATTATGAGGCGGGATATTCCGTAAAATTGCTGCATTGTATTTTTCTGACTCAATTCGTCATTAATGAATATATACATTTCTGTTTGTACGAGATAATATATTAATTTCTGTTCTCAAGTACTTACTCTTTGTTATTCAAACAATAACCCAATTTAATATCAGTTCCTTGAAAAATATTTTTTAGACGTTTATACAGGAAAGAATAAAAAGGGAAAGCTGCCCAGATGAATCTATTTTTTATCGTTTCTTTGCTCTGGGTTATAATTGTAATGTAAAGTCTTTGAAATAGTGAAGGATACGAATTGAATTGGATAATCATTATTAATAAATTCCTCCTTATTTTTATCCATATGCTTTATAAAAGTTCTTCTATAGAACGAAGGAAAAAAGCCTTCCTTATTTTCATTTTATTTAAAATAGCTTTTGCAGATGAAGGAATTCCAGATGAATAGGAAATAACGGAATTTCCAGAAGTAGGTTTTGAAAAATAAGATTCAGGAATAACAGAATTTCCTTTCAATTTGATCATTACATCTAAAAATGGCAAACATTTATTTTCATGTTTTTCAAGAGTAAATTCTCTAGAAACATGGATAAAAAATAATGACAAGTAAATTAGCAATTATTTTTAATAGATGTTATATTTATAATAATTTAACTCCAAACCCTTTAAGGATAAAAATTCCATATAATAAGGTAAAGTCGCGAAATACCGCACCCCACTTTGTTTTTTCATCGTAATTTCTCTAAATTTACGTATGAAACTTCAAAAACAACAGCATTTTACTACTTATTTATTAGTGTATTAATAAAAAGAAACAATATTGTGCTTTTTATGCAAATAATTTAACTATGAGCTCGAAACGTAAACAATAGTTTTCTCAAATTTATAATTGTGTGTTCCTAATGTCGCCCCCGGGTACGGTATTAGGGACACATGAGTAATGTACTAAGAACAAGTTGAAGTATAGCAAATGTTTTTAATTATTTTCTATATTAAGGTTACAAAATCATGTTTTAGTCTAACAAAGTAAAGTTTTAGTCTTCTATATTAATTCTCCAAGCACAAATGAACCTAGGATTGTCGCAGTCTTCTGCACAGTCTTCATGGCACCAAGTAAAACATTTAGTGCATCTTATCCACTTTTCTCCACCTCGATCTTCCGAAAAGTTTTTCTCACAGAAAGGGCAAGTAGCATCGTTGTCATCGTTGTCTCCATCGTGTGTGGAAATCAATGGAGGTTCCTCATCTGTCTCGTCTTCCGACGAAGACTGTCTTTTCGAAAATATCTTTTTTTTGGCAGGTGAGGTTTTTATCTTTACTATCAGTTCGCCTTTTTCTTTTTGTTTTTGCGCTGTCATAGTTATTTTCTCTTGCTTCTTCTTTTCTGATTCTTCTAATTTTTTTTTTATGAGGAGATCCTGTGACAAGCATAAGTAGCACCTCGTTATTTCTAACTCCGCTCACTGCTTTAATCATAGCATCTGAATCCCATGTCTTCTTCTTTGGCATTATAAAGTAGAAAAAATAACAAAAATGGGTCATTGACAACACACGAATCAATCCTAATGGTGTGCCTAATACCGCACCCGGAGCGGTATTAGGGACACCACTGGGTGCGATATTAGGCTATTTGACATTTTTCCTTGACCAAACAAAAAAAAAATTTACAAAATGTAATCTAAAATTTGGATGAATCCGTTTAAATCTTTGATAATAACGGTCTAAAACTGTAGGTAACAATATTGTATTATAGACAAACCCTTATGCTATATGTTACTGCAAAGATTTTGGAAAAAAACTTACATTTTCAACATAATGTTATTTTTCTTCTGTACGCGATAATTTCTGTAGCTCCTTCCTTCACAAGTCAAAATGTCCGAATCAGGTGACCTGTTAATTAGTTCCGCAACTGGATTCCACATGGCACTGCCTGTTTTCAAGAAACCAAGGGGCCGGATGCGGTATTTGGCGACTTTACCTTATTGATAAATTAATTGAAATTTATGTCCTTAAGATTCAGAGACAATATTTAAATATAAGATTAATAGAAAATTATCATAAGAAAAATATGTTAATTGATTCATTAAATAGTATATCATGACAGTTATCTCAACTTTTGGAATTAATCATTATTCTATTGTTTAATGCTGGGCGAACCGTACCAATATGCGGCAATATTGGTGGACAATATTGGTCATTTTTATTGGTACCAACCGTTTCCAGCAATAAAAATGAATAATATTGCCCAATATTGCCCATTGCCGATTGTCGGAAAAAAAGGAACAATTTTAGTTGGCGAGAAATATTGCTGGTGAGCGAGCGAATCACATGAACGGATGAAATCACGTGACAATGGTGACGTAGAAGGATGGCGGGACTTTGAAAATCGGAAAATCACTCACTCACGCCGGCCATTTTGTTTGAGAAACAAGACTAAAAATCAGCAAAATGGGTCGGCCCAAAACAGATAATTCAAACATCAACATTTTGTCAATTGATAATGAAAGAATCTTAATTGATTTCTACAGAGGGACGGCGTTTAATACTATAGCAATTCTGTACGGAAACACGCTCTCTCTAGCTCTCCCTAGTGAGCAACGCCGTAACCAGGCCGATACTCGTAAAGGAAAACCTGTGTGTTCGCGCACAATACCAACTGCCAATATCAATAATGACCAATATTGTCCACCAATATTGCCGCATATTGGTACGTGTTCGCCCAGCATTATGTAAAGGAGCTCAAAAAGCAACGAAGATTTTCAAGCAAGTAACAGAACGCCACATTAAAAAATTAACCGCCTTATCCCTAGAAAAATGGTGTAATCTAACCCAAGAAACTACATCAATTATTAATGAATCGGATTATCCCTTTAAATGTTATGGAGAAAAGGATTCTACAAAAAAGGTACAATTTAATTTAATACAGTTTCCCAATAATCCTCACAGAATGGTTGCAATTACTGGAATGGCTCTAGGAAAAAATAAGATAGATAATGCGCATAAAAATAATATCTGCCGATAAATTGGTGCATTGATAATGCAGGAGAAAGGGAGAAATCAAAAAAGTAACTTATCACCATTAAAAATAGAGGTACATAAAAATTTACCACGGAATTCTAATATTACGATTGTTCCTTCGGACAAAGGCAACAACATCGTGATTTTAAATAAAAAGGATTGTAAAGATATGATTGATGTTCATATTAGAAATGCTAATATTTATAAAATATTGGAATATAATTTGGAGCAAATTCAAAAAATAATAAAAAAGAACATTAAATTATTGGGAAGGAAAATTGGCTTGAATAGAAACAGAATAGGAAAAGAAATTCTCAAGAGGAAGGTAAATTTCCGAAAATTAAAGTTTTACCAAAGGTTCATAAACCTAAAAATCTGGAAAATAAATTTGTTACTAGGTCGATTATTAATTGTTCTAATTCATTACTTTTAAAAATCTCTAAAATAGTAGCAGATAAATTACAGCATTTAAAATTCAACTCCAAAGGTTTTGTAAAAAATGGAGAGGAATTTTAGAATAATTTAAAATCATTATAAATATAAATAATAATAAATATAAATTTTATTTTCTTTAATACAATATTGAAGTCCTGTTAGGA
>JAFIDM010052528.1:0-18582 GCA_023159025.1 Thereuonema tuberculata | reverse complement strand
CGAGCTGATACTCTGGGACGGCCGTTTCGAGCTTATTAGGCTCTCCTCAGCCAGAGGTAATCAGCTAGTGCGGGACTCAAAAGGCGTACGAGGGGAGGTATTAAGAATACTTGATGGAAGCTTTACCAATTATTACTTACTTATTTTTAATGTTTATTTGTTTATCGGCTTTTTATTTATTGCAACTATTTTAATTCACTATTTAACTATTTGTCACGTGTTTTTAAACCTTTTATTGTTGGTGCCTGTTAGCTAGGTGGTAAGCTCTTGACTGTGGGCTGGAGTAGCCGGGTTCAGTCCGCAACGGAGGTCAGGAATTTCTCCACGCTGACGGGTCCTCAGGTTCTGCTAGCCTTCTTAAATGGGTATTGTATTTCCTGGCCAGTCGTTAAAGGTCGGCCAGAAGACATCAACTTACAAGTAAATGTTTTGGTTTGACAAATTTTTCTCTTCTAAAATGAACATTTTAGCAGTTGACCTTAGCTCACGTGACCTACGGCAGACCTATGTCGATGAAGAATGAAATTTAGGCATCCTCAATAGTATACCTAACATCCGATACTTTATTTGTATTTCTGTATCTTATCGTTTCTGAGAAGTAGCGGGCAGAAAAAAAACCCCAATGTTTTCTTTTATATCTACAGAAAATAATCAACACGCACAGATGTTACAATACAGATGTATCCATTCGAAATGCATTGTTGTATGATTTGAAATGATTCTGTCAACTTGATGTATTATTAAGAATATTCTTTGTTATTATGTTGTAGCTTTGATTACTCATGTTTTTAAATATGTTTTTCTTTATATATGCATCTGAAGACGGGAAAATAATCTCGAAACATGTTATGTGAAGATATATTTTTGTTATTGAAGATATGTGTGTTATGGTCTCTTTTATATATATATATATATATATATATATATATATATATATATATATATATATATATATATCTACAGATAGATTTATTATCGAATATTTACAATACGCCAATAGTTTACAGAATACCCAAAACATTCTTATTAGAATTATATATTAGTAAATGATTCCTAAATTTACGAAAATAATTTTCATTTTTATTTAAAGCTTTTATTTTCTGCTATTTACAGAATAAAACTGAAATTTTGCTGAATTTGGATTACAACAAATATTGAGCTACTTTTTTTTATTACAAACAAGTTTGTATTTTTTAAATATTGTTTGTATTTTTTATTCTTTTAATCAGCCAAATAATTTGTTTATTTATTGATCAATCACATTGTAAGATTATGGTTGGATACTTGTAATAAAACGCCATTTCAAAGTTTCATTTCTCCACATTATTAAATTAAAGGAAAGATCTTTTTAACCATTTGTGTAGGATTAATATGTACCAAAATATTTGTAGCTGATAACAATCTAACATTTTTAATTTATGGGCAGTTCTTTAACTTCTTCTATTAATGTTTTAGCTGATGATGTATGGTGCTATAAGAAATGAGATTGAAAATATTAAATTATTGAGTAATTGTTAAAATCTTTAAAAATACGATGATACCTTGTATGTTGGATCTATTTCTTAAGCTGACTTCTGCTGGGATAACGGATCGGTTGGAAACAGTGGTCAACACTAGGAGAAATAGCAACAGCATAAGATTTCATTTTAGGTTTTGAACTTGTCAATAATTGATATTTACACAAAAACCGCTATTTAATTTTAACAGTATAACTAGGTGATTAAAGTGTCTGATATTAATTATAAGAGAGCTAAAGGAAAGAAGATGAACAATTAAAGTCAATTATTGGTCCTGATATTAGCTGGATTCTTACCCAAAGTTGAAAAGCAATGAATTACATCGATAACGATTTGGTTTTAGATAAATCTAAGTGAAGATATAAAAAAAAAAAGCCAGATAAATTGGAAGTAATTTTGAAATAGTAATTGATGTAGTCGCAAGTAAAATATGAAAAATTCGGTAGAAAAAAATAATAGAATGACGATAAGTGAAAATATAGAAATTAATGAATGTTTTTTGTTTTTTTCTTCATAAAAGTTGTGAAGAAACTATTTTAATAAAATATTCTTATAAAGTTTGTGGTCTATCAATCTATTTAGGAGTCACAATTAAGTACTTAGGAAGGAATACGAAGTTAGAAGTTTTATTTCTTTTTAAGCGAAAGTTTATATGTAATTCCATCATTCCAATACAATAATTGCAATTTATCTATATTTGAAAATAAAACAGGCCTAGTTATTAAAATATTTTACAATATTAAATCTTGAGAATTTAAAGAGAATGTTATATGTTTTAGTTGCTAAGCTTCATTCATATATTTTGATATCAATAACTTAACATTCTAAATAGTACAAAAATTGTTTACTAACAATGTGGTGTGTGCTAGAGGAAGAAATGAGATTGAATGAAATGTTAATGTTCGCTATAATTGAAGTAATTTAAAAATATACCTGCTTTATTGCTTTTGTTCCTTATATTGTTATCTTCTATTCGGATAAAGGATCCATCGGCAACAGTGCTGGAAACTAAACGATCAAAGAATATCACAAAAATATAAATTTACTTTTCCAATTAGAATAGTAATTTCCATTACTTTTATTGTGTAATGTAATTTTAAAACATTTGAAAGGGTAGAATGGTAAGAGAAAAGCTTTTTTTGAACATTTCTTGCGATTTCTTTCTGTACAACCTGTAGAACATTGTAATTAGCAAGCGATCTACACACACTGGTTCAAAATTACAAAGCTTTAAGAAGCAAGTATCAAAAAAGGTTTGTATTTTTTTGTCGAGAGTGTGGAATATTAACTTTAAATCAAGAATTGCTGTTCTGAGATGGATTTTTTGTAAGTCTTTTTTTAAGATTTTTTAAACATTCTAATTGCTACTTACACACTCAACACAAAACCTTGTGCATGAAACATGTAACTATTATGCAGCATATTTGTTAACTGTCCTAATTCTTGGCGTAGACCTTATTTCATTTATTTAGCTTGTTTAATATCTTTAGTAGAATACCTTCTCAAATAAAAGTGAAATAAAGAAATGTGTGTTAAATCTTATCTTTATGAATTTTTCAGTTGACAGTCATCACAGAGATTTAAACACTTACAAAAAACCAAATCATGGATTGTACTTTTAAGTAGTAGCGCGGCTCTGGCCTGAGATAGAATTTGAATTTAATTAATGTTAATTTATAAAGAAGCTAGATGACAATTGATTTTTATTATAGATTAAAACACATCACTAATATTCTTCATAAATTACTTTAAGAAAGAATATTCTTATAAAATTATTCTATAAAGAATAGTAAAAATCCATAATAAATGACCTTTTCTAAATTGAAGTAATTTATTGTAAAATAAAAATCGGTAAAAAAGAACTGAAAAATCAATGTTAGAAGTGATAAACATACGTGTTAATATAGCGATGAGTTTGAAAAACATGATGAAGATGTCTTCAGCTCAAAGATGATCGTCATCTGACAAAAGATTACCTTCAAGGCGTATTATATATTGCAGTAATTTTAGATAAAATCTTGAAATGTTTGATTTCTTAAAGATATGAAAGTCTGATAACCTACTTATGGTAATGTGGATTAGAATACATAATGATACCTGGGAATTTAGTATTAAGATTCGCAAACAAGAAAGTCATAATCGTTCACTTTATTACAATACATTGACTTTTTATTGTCAAATAAATATATAAGAGAACTTATAAAGATAAGAATTCTTTTTGTAAATTAGCTTTTTATTATAAATACATAAATAGTTTCCAAGTTTGTACATAAATACTTTGGACTTCAAACATTAATGTCATTATTAAAAACATTTACATTTACTGAAAGCTATTACAACTATTATCTTTTGAATTAATCCAATTTTTTTCATATATAAAATATGGTAGAATATTTCTTGGTGTATAAAAAGTAAGTTAAGTTGTTCGTAGAAAAAGGAAGAAAAAATTTCAGACTATATTACCTATAAAATGAAAGGTTAGATGTAATAATGATTTTTAAATAATTATTTTTTTTAAAAAAAAGTAATTTTATAAATTTTTTTAGAACTTATTCTAAAATTAACATTAAATATGTTTTTTTTTTGAGTCAATGAATATTAATTTTCATTGTATCTATACAGAGTACGTATATAGATATGTACGTATATATATGTACGTATATATGTGTACGTACATTGTACACATATATACAGAGTGGCCCAAAAGTAGGTTTACAGTTAATTTTTAGTAAATTTTTCGTAAAGCAGACCTTTTATTTTTATATTTTTTATTATTCCCTAGGTGATGGCAAACAATCTCAATGAAGAAGAAAGAAAATGGATATTGAAGCAGTATTGGCAGTCTGAAAATGCCGAGAAAGTACGTACAGCATGGCAAGAAGCTCTTTACACATCTCCACCGTCACGCCAACAATTTATCGCATAAAGAAGAAATTTGATGAAACTGGTTCAGTGAGTAATGCACCGAAATCTGGACGTCCCAAGACTTCTGTTACTGAGGAAAATGAAATGTTAGTGGCTATTCAACGCTTAATGCATTAATTGAAATTAAAACCTTACCGACCACGACTAGTACATGGTCTTTTGGAGGACGACTCAGATCGCCGTTTGCAATTTTGCGAAATCATGCGACAGCAATTTGCTGGAGAACAATCAGACTACCTTTAATTTTATTTTATTTTTTTATTCCCTAGGTGATGGCAAACAATCTCAACGAAGAACAACGAAGATGGATACTGAAGCAGTATTGCAAGTCTGAAAATGCCGAGAAAGTATGTACAGCATGGCAAGAAGCTTTTCACACATCTCCACCGTCACGCCAAAAAATTATCGGGGAAGGCGGATTGGGCTGATGAGCTCCTTCAAGGAGGACGAAACGGTCATTCCCAATTTCTTCCTATAATTGATTCAGAAAGGCAATTTTTTTGATCAGGTGCTGTTCTTATTCTTGTTTTTAGTTTTTTTCATTGTTACTTTCACGGCACGTTAAATTTTTTATTCAGGTTAATCACCTCTTTTTGAACCTTTAGTTCTTTTATTAAAAGCCTTTTTGCCTATGAGTTATAGGTTAAGGCTTTTTTGGTTGTGTAAAATAACACAATAATTTATTTTCTTGCTTGTTTTGCTTTCGGGGGCACTGCCAGGTGTGATGGTGGCCTTCAGATAAGCTTTTGCCTTTCTGGGTCTTTTATCGGGGAAGGCGGATTGGGCTGTTTAGTCCCTTGAAGGACGAAACAGCCGTCCCCAATTCCTTCCGATAATTGATTCAGAAAGACAATTTATTTATTTCAGGTGCTGTTCTCATTCTTGTTTTTATTTTTTTCATTTTAGTTTTTTCAACAATCAGACCCTTTAGATAATATTATCTGATCTAATGAGGCTTGCTTCAAATTATTTGACCATGTGAACAGACATAACTGTGTGTACTGGACTGATGAAAAATCCCCATTTGACCGTAGAAACCAAAATAAACCAACTTGGCGTTACAGTTTGGGGTGCAATATCAAGCGAAGGTATTGTTGGATTGGTTTTTTTAATGAAACTGTAAATGGGGAGAACTACTTGGCAATGCTTCGTGACGTGGTTGTGCCACAACTACAAACCACACAACTTTGCTGAAAGTTTCTTTCAACAATATGGAGCACCACCATATTATGCGGTGAGAGTCAGAGATTACCTTAACGAAGTCTTTCCACAGCGTTGATTTCTTCTTTTGGGGTGTTGTAAAGAACAAAGTCTATACAAAGAATCCCAAAACCTTAGACGAATTAAAACATTATATTCATGATGTATTTATAGAAATTGATGAAAATCGTACTCTATGTCGTACTGTGTGTCCTGAAAAGGTTTGCAGACTGTTGCAATGTTGAAGGAGAACATTTTGAACACCTGAGAGATTAAATAGTTGATGTTTAATGCTTAAAACATGCATTATATTTTGAAATCAATTGCCTACGTATCCATGATAGTTTAACTGTAAACCTACAAATGTAGGTTTAAAGCCGGACAAGAGTATGCTTTGAGTTTTGCCTGTTCGATTATAATATATGTATATATATATATAAATAATCGAACAATGAAATATTTATATATAATTGTACATACAGTATGCGCCAAAACAAACGATAGTGATATATTAGTGTACAAAAAAAGATTTATGTATGTAAAAATTATGTGTATAAAGGTACACAAGGTATGTTAAGCCAAAAATAAGAATCCGAGATGCCGTTTACAGACACCGCATATCGTATTGTTACAGCTCACTATGGAGTGGTTTCTCCACAGTGATGTCTGACCTTTTTTTTCAAATCCCAGGAAATGGTTTTCTGTTAATTGATTTATTAACATGGCTTTCATCACAAAACCAGACATTTGACGGAAAGCTTCATCATCGTACGCCATCGCTCACATCATCGCATAGTAAGTGATCTCGCATCCTTGTCAGCATTGCTCAGACATTGTCTGGTTTGTATCTTACAGGCAATCCCACCAATTTCCTTGAATATTCGTCTCGTAGATGTTTGATTAAGATTCATTTTTAAGGATTTTGCCAGAGTCTTCTTTTAGGCGACTGCAACACCTGCTCGAGGAGCCTTCCTCGATTCACATTGTTGTCACCGTAACTGGACCCTTTGCGCTGTGTCAGAACGCTGCGGGTCGAACGAAATTTTTTAATGGATGGTGATTTTTGAAACTCTTCCCGAAATGCATTTTCAACATACAGCAAACTTGGTCCATTTGAACATCCAACTCAGTATGAAAATAAAAAAACCACAATAAAAAATGTTTTCAATAAAAAATGGTTGTTAACATCATTTGAACATCTACTAAGCTTCAACCAACATAAGCATACTGTTACGTTTCCATGACGACGGTCGATGAGGTCATCACGTGGTTGACAAGCAAAGGCCTGTCACTTTCAGTATCATTTGTTCTCGCACATACTGTACATCATTGACTCAATTAAATTGTGATATGAGTAAATTGAAATTCAAAAAATTAAATATGAATAAAAATAGTTTTCATATTAGAAATATGTAAGTAAAACAAATGCATAAATTCGATTCTTTAAATTATTGTAGGAAATTAGGATGTTAGAAGGAATTAGATTTGGTTGAAAATCTTTTTGGAGCTGTGGAGTCTTCAAAAAAAAAATTTTTTTTCACAACCTAAGTAAAATGCGACTGAGACTCTGTCAAAAAACTACCGTTTTCACCACTGCTACAGAAATTGTAGTAAAATGCGACTCAAATATATTTTTGATAAAAAAAAAGAAATACATTAAGAAAACCTCTTTCTCCACAATGCACGGTATATATTTTAAGCATGCAGAGAAGTCTGAAGAATCAGAGGATGTTCTCTCTGCGAAACATTGCGTTAGAATTGATCAGTGTTAAAGCTTCTTTTGTTAGATGTTCTTCCATTCTAAGAAACTTTAAAAAATTACGGTAAAAATTTGTTGACGATGGTGCATCACTGAATACAACGATACGGCCTGATGTGTGTTATTTATTTATAATTTCATTTTTAATTTCTAAGTTTTTTTTTATTCTTTTTAACACAATTTTATTTCCAGTGAAACTGATATTTAAGAAACATTTTTGAATTTTCCAACCTAAATACATGTTTGTTTTATTATAAAGATCTTTACGTGCAATGCCGACCATAAAAGCACTTATATTCAAATAAAAGCAAGTAATTATAAAAATTAAACTTATACAACGTTTCGAATCCCCATTAACGCGGGATTCATATTCAAGTATATAGGAATTATCATGATTCATCTTCGTGACATACCCGGAAATAACGTAATCTACGCCAATCTGGTGACGAAATATGTCCTCTATCTGAAGTATGTTATTGAATGTCATAAAGTACATGATTTTTTCTTTTATTGAAATACTAAATCGAATATTTGAAAACATTGTTTACTGATAACTCCTGGTTGTAGCTTCGTCGGAATCTTATAACAGCCGATTCGTCAAACTTGTTTTGGACAAGAACCCTCTACTATTCTTTTCACTAACCTGAGCGACAACTGCTCACGACGTCTCATACCTTTCCGACTCTCCTCCGAGACATATCCCAAATAACTTGATACTATCAAAACTGATAGCTAATAAATTCTTGTAAATGAAGATAATCACACAAACAGACAAATGTGATCAAATAAATCTTATTAAGTAAGTAGTGAAATTGATTGAGAAAAGTAGATTTTCTCTAAATAAGATAAAAATTACTTTCGATCACTACCAATCAGTAGATATCAAGAAAAGCCTTCAAAACAAAAGAATTAAAAAATTTTTCATTAAAATCACCATTCATTAAAGTACCTTCATCCATTCTTAGTTCTTATTAAAATACTTACAAAAACAAACCTTGAAATAAAAAGAGATTAAAAAAAAGTACTCCCGATATAAAAATACTACCTTAATTATGTAAATTCTTACAAATAGAAAGTGGAGTTTTTATTTCTTTTTAATTTCAAAAGCCGTTCAGATGTAGCCGAGCGATCTAGCCATAACTAACATGGCTGAGGCTGACTTCCAATCCGTGATCGACTTCGATGTGTCCCTTCTTTCCTTTTTATTTTCTTTTCCTTCTCTTTCACTCCTTCCTGCTGTCTTCTTCTTCTTCTTTGGTACAACATAGACCCTGATAATTAATAAGGATTGAACAATAGACTGAAGGATCGTAGTTCTCGTGGAATGCTTCACGTTGTACTTTTAGATTCTTATCAGTTTTTATTAAGTGTAGCCTGTAGAAGCAAAAACTGGAAATTAGCTTCTTAGATTAGAGATCTCGATGGATTTCCTTAAAATTATCTTAAAAGAAAAAGAAAAAATGCAATGTTATTATAGGATTATAGAATTATTGTTTAAAATTATTTTTGAAAAGCTTGTTTATTGTCTTTTACTTATCATTGAAACATGACAACGAAATCTGATTCTGATGTTTTATCAGAATCAAATATTTCAAATATTAAAAGAAAAGTCTTTTGAAGTATATTTCACAATAATAACGAAAAGAATAAATTTCCCAGAGATATTTTAGAATAACTTCCATAATATTAATGTGTTTACATATATTAAATAAAAGGACAATACACACATATTCGTTTTATTATCATCTGATGAAGGGGTCTGTATTTAAGCCCCGCAACATGTCATGAAATTGTTTAAATTTGTTATTATTTGTGTGTAGGGTCCTTTTCTTTAATATTTTAGAGTATTTTGAAAAATTTTAATCTATCACATTTAAATCTATCACCATAAACATTACTTAAACATAACTAGACTTTATTGTAATTGTTTTCATTAGAGATTTTCTAATCTTCATTTGTGAATAATTTCTTTAAATTTGAAATTATCGATTAGGAGAATCTACTTCATGAATCGATTAAAAAACAAACAAACAATCAAACGAATAAACGTTGATAGAAGACTCAGCTGAGCTCTTCTACTACTCTCTGCTACTCTCAAAGAAAAGAAATCGGTTCATAATAAAAACAAACTACACACAAAATGAATATTTAAAAAGTTATAAAACCATTAAAAACCGCAGACTAGTTTCGAACTGCTGCAAATGCATTTCTTTCTGAATGCTGAGGATCCGTCTGCAGACAATATGTCATTCCAGAATGATGTTTTTATTGGTGTTCTGATGGCTTGTATGGATCCTCAGCATGGAGAAACAACTGCATTTGCAGCAGTTGGAAACTGGTCTGCGGTTTTTAATATGTTGTAACTTTTTAAATATTCATTTTGTGTGTAGTGTGTTTTTATTATGAATCTAATGTTCCCACACGTAAAAAGAACTTGGAAAAGAAATCGGCTTTACGATTAATTTTTTTTTTTTTCGAAACTGGAATTAACCAGAGATGTTGATTCCCAATAAGGCTTTCAATCCTGTGGATTGTATTTAATGATATATGTTAGAATAGTAACTGGTGATAACTCAGTTCATCCTGAGAGACAAAATGGAAGGTTTATATTTCTTTTTTTTCGGGGTTATAATTTGCTGTTTTGTAGGCTTCTCGGCTTGTTCGTGTAATTACTTAATAAAATGTAAATTATTAAGTAATGGCTGTATGTAAACTTAACTAAGAGTTAAGTTATAATTTAAGAGTTAAGAGTTGTTACACTTATTTTCCGAATCAGGGTTATCTATTGTATTTTCATGAACTCTGTTGAGGAAGTCTAGCGACTTTTTGTAAAATCTACTTTTATAAAGTCATCAGTTCATTATTTCTTTCATATGTGTCTTTGTTTATTTATATATATTTTAATTTAATTTATATTAGCATAATATTATGACCATTATTTTAGTAATGTTACATATAATACAAATTACCAAATTTGACTTTTATCTTTATTATTGGAATTATCTTTTAATATCTTTATTTTAATTGCTTTTTATTTTTAAAAGTAGTAAGTTTGATAAATCAACTTTAAATAAATATTCTGACACAATAGTTTTTTCCCGAAATATATTATAGTGGAGAAAGAATTCAAATGAATGCATTGCTAGGAATATAAATGAATTTTTTTTATTGGGATGTTTGATGCGGGATTACTCGGAACTGAGGCCCTTCAACTTGAATGGCAAATTGACATCACTCGATTGATCCTGAGAATAATAACGATATCATCTCTGTTGCTTTCCGAAAGAACTTCTGCCGTGATTCGATTGCGATGACACTCTTAGCGACCTATCTGAACTGCAGTAGATGTGAGACTTGACGGGCAGCTTTCTGATCTCTCACGCTACACAAAGAGGGATATACACACACACAATTGGAAAACTATATACACTGTCCGGCCACTTTATTAGATAGACCCCTGCTGTGCGCACAAATAGTATGTACCACTCCTTTGCAAGTCAGATGGACAGTTGTGGCTTTAAATACCGCAGTGGAGACATCCCATCATCAGTTGAGAAAGCAAACTACAGCGATAATGAGAAAGTGTAGTGATCTAATGGAGTTTAAACGTCGCTGGCATGATCGTCGGGGCTAGACGTGTTGGTCAAAGTATATCCGAGACGGCAGTGCTCCTGAACTTATCGCATACACCAATATCAAGGGTGTATAGGGAATGGTGCAACGAACAGAAAACGTCGAGTCAACGGCACACCTGTGGACGAAAATCGCTCGTTGATGACAAAGGTCAAAGGAGGCTAGAATTGTGCAAGCCAGAAGACGGGTCACATTTGCCCAAGTGATGTCCGACTTCAACAGTGGTGCGCACCAAACCATCTCGCAACGCAGCATTAGACGTAGCCTGTTGCAGATGGGCTACAATAGCCGATGGCCTCATCGGGTATCCTTGTTATCAGCAAAGAACAGGAGCGCACGCCTTCTGTGGGCAAAGCAACACCGACACTGGACCATCGACGACTAGAAAAAGGTTTGGTTGGTCCAATGAGTCGAAGTTCCTGTTGCATCATGTTGATGGCAGAATTTGGCGCAAACAACATGAATGTCTTGACCCTTCGTGTCTCACAACAACTCTTCAAGCCGGTGGGGGCAGCGTTATGGTGTAGGGGATGTTTTCCTGGCACACGTTGGGTCCATTGATACCTCTGGAGGCATATCAGGATGCTAGAGCGTACCTAAACATCGTATCTGACCAAGTTCAATCATACATGTTAATAGTTTATACTTCCAACAGGATAATGCGCCGGTGCACAAAGTCCTCAACACTATAGGCTGGTTTGAGGAACATGGTGATGATTCCTTGCTGCAGTGGCCCACTCAGTTCCCAGATCTCAGCCCAATTACAAATTTATGGGATGGCTGTTCGCTCCTGGCGTACATCTCCATCAAATCTTCAGGAACTGCGTAACACACTCATGTCTGCAAGATACACAATGCTCAACACGCTACTACGTAGGTGTACCTAATAAAGTGCCGGACAGATATGTGAGATGAGATGATTATCTAAAAAAATTTAAATGCATAAACTGGCCAAAAATTTACGAAACTTTAAGATAACGCTATACAGGATTCGCAATTTTTGACCACTGTACGTAGAGAAAAAAATTAAAGTCATATTTCAAAAAGTAAGTTAGCATTATTATTGTTATAAAATAGAAATTTTATTTATCAATACTTACAGAAATTTAAAACCATAAATAAGTATAAAAATTACTTTCTCAACAAGTTTTTTATTTTATTTTCAGAACTGTTAGATATGTAAAATTCCTATGAACAGTTTGTGGACTTCTACGTTTTACACATACTGTTTAATTATATTTATTACATAAATAAAATATTATACAATTATACAACAGTGCAAAGTATAAATGCTAGCAAGAGATTTATTAGCCTACATGATATATTCAAATTTATTAGCATAAGGTATTATTATACAACACAACCTTCATTATTACAGATAACAATAAGAATGTTATTTAAAAAAAATTTCAGAAGGAATTCATACAGGTAATAAGCTTTTAAATTTTTGTTTTCTAGAATTTTCCTAATATTCCCATTGTTATTCTATACTATTTGTGTTGATTAAAATAGTTTATTAAATTACCACATCCTCACACAAATTAAGTACATAAAAATACTTAAGTATTTAAAATTGCAAATGATTAATTGAAATCTTTGCTTTGCGAAACTCGAAGAGGTTGCTTTGAGTTTTGCCTGTTAGATTTATTTATATATATATATTTAATTTTCTTGCGAAATTTCAGAAAGAATTTTACGTCTTTCCTTTCTCAAGCCGTAATCATACAACAATTTCATAAACAAAATAGGAATCCTAACATCAGATTTTGATCCATAATATGTAGTAACTATACTAAATATACAATCGGACCAAGCTTTAACTTCATTCCTGTTTAGATTCTTATCTCACTTGTTTCTAATTAAAATGCTTTCCATTATTTTCCTAATTGAAGTATTTTTTTAATATATATAAATTTTGCATTGTTGCTCATCTAGTGTTCACAATTAAAGCTGTGTTCGGCCATCTCTGATATATCAGTTTTATTTTGTTTTACATAATTACTGTGTTGCTTTATATGTTCCCTCACCATCCTTTTACTCTCCTCAATAGAATTTTCTACAATTCAGCCGTTTAAAAGTGACGAAAGTCCATTTTTCAATTTTTTTTTGTTTACTGTAGTAACGTGAGCAAATTTCACGTTAGCAGCCATAGACCACATTTTGAGATTGAGTATATTATAATAAAAAAAATGAAAAATGGACTTACATCACTTTCAAATAAACGGCTCAATTATTGCATTCAGTCATGTAAATCACAACCATTGCATTTTTGTATCACTTCTGTTTATAACTTTGTTCATTGAATATTTTTTAATTTATTTTTATATTGAAGGTAACTCTAATGTTGAACCTTTTAAACATTTCCTTTAATTGAATGCTGTTTTTATTCAGGTAAGGAATTATTACTCTGTCTCCTGTATTGCATAGGAAAGTCGTAAAATTCTTTCTGAAAATTCACTAGCATTGAATATTTTATATTTTTAATTTGTGTGAAGATATGTAATTCAATAACATGACTATTAAAAGGAAAGAATTGAAAAGTAAGTATGTAATTTATAATTATAAAAATGTTTTATTAAAAACGTGTTGTAAGATATAACTTATCTTTCTTATACCATAATTATTCATTCACATCAACTTTTCGCAAATAAAAGGGAATTTAAACTTACAATCTATATCGTTCCAACATCCATTAGTATAATGAATACAATGTTCTGCTTCTGCTACGTTATTCGGCTCATTTGGACACCATTTAGTGTAAGTTACAATTTGACCAGTAGAAGCCCACGCAAAAGTTCGTGAGAGAGCAAAATCATTCCCACTTGTCCACCAAAGGCTTTGGTTAGTAACTGAAAAAGTTAGATTTAAAATACTATTAAGTTCCATTTGCAAAATGCTGTGTTTTTTTTTGTTTTGTTTTTTAATATTGAGCTTAAAATCAAATATAAATCAAACAAGAGTTTTATGTGTAAGAGCTATAGCAGGATTTTGTGCGATTCTACAAAATGGGTGTTGCACATTCTTCTGATCAATCTTACAGCCAGTTTGTCTGCAATGTCCTAGCCCAATTTTCCCACTCTTATAAGAAATAGCAGAACTTCGTATAACCCAGCTGCAAAACCATCAAGTCCCTATAAATATGGCAACCGTACTGGCTGTATTGTAGATTGTCCATCAATTCAGGTTGTGTGAGGTTTCTTTCATTCGGAGCGTTCCGACTGGAGCTGATTTTCTTTATGTAATAACACCGCCTTGAGACTCATGGCCTGCAAGGCTCATTTATTACTCACTTATAACTCAATTAAGACATACATCTAAGTTGGGAGTGTATTCCAGCAAGTAGCACAAACAACGTGCTCACGATACTAATCGATTCTATCTCGGCATCCTGTGTAACAGTCTGTTTCGTTATGACTCAGCTTTACGATGCATAGCTTCTGAGTTGCATCATTTATTGGTTGATGTAATATGTTGCAATCGAAGTAGTGTTCGGAAAAAGAACATTGAAGTGCAGCATTGCCAATTGATACCTATATATGCTATGCGGATTGAGTATACATAGTACACGTATCTAGTAAACTAAAGCAAATCGGTGTTTTTCATGGTCATTTTCGTTTTAGCACCCCAGAATTAGTATGAATTCTTTATTTTCATTTATATTAGTCGTGTTACTAATGGAATCTCCTTCCGTTAAAAAAAACGTCAACAAGAATCAAGATATTCATATCTGTCTTCTTTGTAAATCATTCTTACACTGAGTAGCCACTTTATTACATACTAAGAACGAGTTGATACCTCTAGCTTTGATCATAGCCGTAATTCCTTTAGGCATATATTCTACAAGGTGTAGGAACCGCTCACCAGGAATTAGTTCTGCCCAGGAATATGGACAGAAGAGCAGCCCTTAGTTAGTTCACGTTGTTTGTGACGTTTCGAGACTTCGAATGGATCTTTCTATCTCGTCCCACAAATGCTCGACGGAGTTGAGGTCAGATGACCTAGTATGTCAATGAAGCAAGTGGAAATCATGTTCACTGAATCAGTCGGTATTTTTTTCCACTCATCAAGCGTCCAATTGCGATGCTTCTAAGCCCACGGCGCGCTTTACTGTTTTTCTGTGACAGCAAAGGCATCCTTGCTGGTCTCATGATGTTGAATTAATCAGGGAGAAAGTCCGTCGTATTGTACATCTGTGCATATGTATTTTGGTGCAACAGCGTTGTACTCAGCTTCAATCTGTCGAGTTGTTGTCCTTCTGTTGCCGCAGACGATTAGTGCTAGTCGCCTATTACCTCATTCATCCACAAGCCTTTTCCGTCCATAGTTGCTTTTTCGCCCAACTGCCATTCTCTGAACAACCGCGATACTGTTACACAAGAAAAGTACAGGATCCTCAAAATTTTAGAATGCTGCAACCGGTTCTTCTTGCCCCCATGATCATGCCTCTTTCGAAATTGTTTAAATCTTCAGTCTTACCTATTCCTTGCAAGCGCTAATCGTTGCTGTTTCGTCACCGTGTGTCACTACCGGCACTTCAAATTAGAGTGAGGGTTTCTAATAAAATATCACTCAGTATACAGTTGTACAAGAAATGGTCAAAAAAATTCTTCTCTGATATAAACATTTTATTGTTACTTTTGGCTTAGCGAATTCGAAATCAGAAAACTATTCAGTTAATGTTAAGTTAACTGAAATGAAGTTAATGTTAATTTAAATTTAAATGTGAATTATATAATGATGATTTTGTTTTATTATTATGATAAAGATTTAAACCTTGGGTTTCCCCACAAAGACAAATTAACAAAGAGATGTATTTCTCAAGTGTACAAAAAAAAATTATGTAAGAATGGTTAGGGATGTGTGATTGTGTCCATAAATTTTCTAACTATGCGTGTTGAGTATCACAGCCTTATGGAGTTGTGCAAAAGTGGTTTTGTGAACTCCCAGTGTGCTGAGGCTGTGGTGCAATGTGTGAGGCACCAGACCAGTGGCGAACAGGACGATGGGTACAACACGTACTCGGTCCTGCCTCCACTGCTTCCGGAGCTCGTGTGCTAGGTCAATATATTTACTGATCTTGTCTGTGTGAGTTTTCTGCATGTTCTTGCTGATAGGCACTGCAATATCAATGAGATAGGTCTGTTTCTTGACCTTATCAACAAGTGTGATGTCAGGTCTGTTGTGATTTATGGTTTTGTTAGAATGGGGCGGTCCCAGTACAGCTTATATGAGGATGACTCTAATACGCTTTGTGGTGTGTACTTGCAGTACGGGACTGTATTATTAATAAGTGAGTGTTTGTGTGCTAGCTGTTGATGAACGATCGTGTCGGTGAAGGTAATCTGTTTGGGAGAGAATGGGACAGCCTGATATTATGTGGTCGATCGTCTCATGCGTAGTTTGGCGTTTCCTGCATTTTTGTCATGTGTGTTTGAGTCGTATAGAATGTGTTTCTTGTAGTTGCGTGTGGGGATGACTTGGTCCTGGGTATCGCGATCATGAATCCTTCGGTCTCCCCAAATATCTCACCACTCGTCAGCCATCTGTTTGACGCTTCCATGTAGATAGGAGGCTGGTTGAATTCGTGCTGATGTCGGCCATAACTTCCTTGCGAGCCCATGATTCACGCAACTGCTGATTGAGGGTGAGTGTTGGAGAAAGGTTTTCGAGGTCCAGGGGGTCAGGTGTGTGTCAGCCTTGACATTGGCTAAATAGAGTGATGAGTATTGTGCTCTTTGGTGGAAGTGTTCCCTTAGGTACTTGTTTTTCGTGTAGGGTGATGAGGTTGATGAGTCCTCGGCCTCCCTCCTTGCGGTGAAGAGTCATCCTTTCCTTGGCGGACTTGGGGTGGTGCACGTTGTGTTTCGTGAATGTAGTGCGTGTTGTGCGTTGCAGTGCTTCGAGTTCGGCGTTTATCCATGGAATTATGCCGAAGGAATATGTTGGTAGGGACGGCAAAAGTTTTGATGGCTTTAATTTTATTTATGGCGTTGAGTTGTGTTTTGAGGATGTTGTGAATGCGAGCACGGTATGTGTTCTTGAGTGCATTTTTGATTTTTGCGTTGTCAATGTTGCGCGCTTGCATCATTGTGTATCCAAAAGCACTTCAAGAAACAGAATTAAAACATCAAACACTTTCATTCTTTGAGTGGCATTGCAACGCATGCCAGGTACAGCTAGTTAAATATATTATAACTTTCTCAAAACTCAACAACGTTGTATACTTAGATAACTGTTTATGTCAACTTAGCTTATTCAGAGCTTTCATCCTATAATTATTAATTAATATATAAATGGCAATTTTAGTTATTTTACTGTATCTCAAAATAATTGTATGAAATGTAACTAATAACTCAATTATATATCAATAAGTATGTACTCATTGAAACTTAGGAACTTTACAAATGCTTCCTAACAGGACTGCGATATAGAATAAATGAAATAGATGAATGAATGAATTATTATTATTTTGAATATTCAGAAAACAAAACAATAACTGTACTTACATCCTTTATACTGTACTAAAGCTTCGTTTTCTTCTTTTGTTTCCACTGATACCAAGAATGCATTCATTGAACGACAGAATTGAGAAGCTTCAAACCAATTTGCTCGAGTTGGACTGAAATGGTAACAGCCTTGGCTTATGCTGATGAAACTGGGAGGGCATTCACTGATACATGGCTTTTTTCCATTATCTAAAATATATATCAATATAATAAAAAAAATGTTAAATATAATTTTATTTCAGCTGAGTTAAGATAAAACTTACTGAATAAATAATATAGAAAAGTTCTTTTTTTTTCAATTTTCAATTGCTAAATCTACAATGTTTCGTGTGTTGAAGGTTTTGTAACCCTGGAATAATTCAGGAGTCGACTAGAGAGGGCTTTGTAAATGGAACTAAAAATATATTAGAGATGATATCTACCGTTACCATAATCATTGAGTGAATAAAAGATGAAGATTGGATAATCTATTGTAACATACCTTCCAAGAGCCGATTATTATTTCTTTATTATTTATTGACTTTTTATTTATTCCAAGTGTTTTAAATGTCTGTAAAGCTTTTTTGTTTTTAACTTATTTTTGGTGTCTCATAATCATTTCATGACTGGGGCTGGGGAGTAGATTCATTGACCCCAGCGGAAAGCCGGATTTTCTCCGAGCTGCATTCCCTTCCAGACAGGTCCTGGGGCTCTGCTAGGCCTCTTATCGGCTTTCTTGGCCGAGTGTTAAAGTTGGACCGGCGGACATCAACATTGGTCATGAAACACCTGGAGGCTTACCTCCCGTGATTAGTTATTCACATTTTTGACAACTGTTGTGGAATACAGACATAACTGAGTGATCAGCTGATGACCATAAAAAAGATAAATCCAAACTTTCAGAGAAATTGAATTTGTCAGAAATATCAGATAACATAAATTGTTCTAGAAACCCTAATGCACGACAATATTATGGTGCATGATAGGGTCATATAGCAACCTAGTGGCGACAATTGGAACTAAAATATTACAGCGCCACATAGTAATCTGGTAGCAAAAACTA
>JAFIDM010052527.1:0-18587 GCA_023159025.1 Thereuonema tuberculata | reverse complement strand
CGAAAAAATTTCCTTCAAAATCTCTGCATCTCGAATTTCGGTGTTGCCCAAAGACCACTATTCTTCAACAACAGGTTGGGGGCGAATGTTTCTTGGAATTCCGGAATGTCCCTTGTAGCAACTGCTACTTATTAACAAAAAAACTCTTATATAAAAAGTATTTTGATAAGTTTAAGTAGAATAAGGATTGCTGAGATTTTATTCAAGTCAACGTTGCTTATATGATCAATACGTCAGAAAGATGTAGATTGAAATGTAGTCTACATTCTGCAGATTGGTCCAGATTTTCATTCGCATCATCGAAGCTTTCGTAATGGGAGACGCCATGTTGGATCCTGGTACAACCAAGATAGCTGCAGCCGCTTTTATAGGCTTCGATCGTGTTCCCAGTCGCGAGCCAACAATAGGCAGTAAACCACGCTCAGTTCTCTTTCAACAATTCTGCGCGCAAGAGGCAAATACTGAAGAATTCTCTGCTTAATAACATGGGAAAAAAATGCGTAACGGAAAAAATTTAGTTTCGTTACAGGCTACTCCTACCCCGTCAAAAAAAAAAAAAAAAAAACCTATCTTTGGGTTGTTTTTGTTTTTGTTTTTATAAACTACAAATGAAATTCCAGGGTTTTAAGAATCTCCACCTGAGGGAGATAGTAAAAAGAATCACCCAACAAAGACAAGTTAGTGATTTAAAGAAACTTCTGGTACAGTTCGTGATATCCCTGAATTTCTCTAAGCCAAGCTGATCAATTGAAAGCGCCTATCTAAGATCAAAAATAGCTTGGATCCCGAAGTTACTCCTCTGGAAATTCAAACTTAATGTCCTTGAAATTATTGCAAGTAATGACATAAACCCTACTAAATAGATCTCAATGAAGCAAGTAGAAAATTCTACTGAGTAAAATGGTCCTACAAATTAACTTATCATGGCAAACCAAGTTCGGGGCCCTTGAACTCGGCTCACCCTAACATACCATCTTAACACTATACTCAATCGAGCAAGATTTTCGTAAATCTGTTTTTGTCTTTCCTCAGACAACTTAATAAACGACAGAGAGAAATACCTGAAATCAAGAATAAGGTCACCTATTATTAAAATAGGCTTCTGAAGGGGGAAAAAAAAACAATATGGTAGAAGAGGAAATCTAGTAATGGTAAGATTTAAATCAACTCGACCAATGGGTGAGTTTGAACCCCAGACTACCAATGGGTGCCTGAGATTCTTGAGCTATTTCAGAAAAACAATTAATGTTCTTGAAAACATTAACTGCTACAATAATCTCCAGAGAGATTTAAAATCTACATGGGAAGGCCAAACCATATCACATCGGTTTGCACAACTTACTAAACAAAGTTTCTTTGCAAACAACATTGCACCAAGAAACTAAAGAGCTCAACTCGACCAATAGGTGAGTTTGAACCCCAGAATACCAATGGGTACCTGAGATTCTTGAGCTATATTTAAAAAAAAAAGAATGTTCAAACACTAATTGCTACAGCGATCTCCTACTAGATTTAAACACAAAATCCTTTTCTCCCATCTCCCTACTCTCCCACTCATTAAAAAGATTGATACAAAATATGTCCGTAAATAAAAATGTAGTATTTAAAAATAACACTTGAATCTTATTACGTAAATAAACGTAACCACGCTCTGCAATACCAATTTGTAGAGACTGCTACTTATTAACAAAAAACCTCTTATATAATTAAAAAAAAAAACCATTTATTATACTACGTACAAAAATTTACCCAAGTTAATCATCTAAGGGACCTTAAACCTAATTTAAAAATAACCCTAAACATAATCTCAATTTACCCCTTATTCGAATAACAAAAATCCTTTAAACATTTAATAGCAGTGGAAGCTTACATAAACCCCTTCCAGGGAGATTAAAAAAAAATATAATTACACAATAAATAACTGAACCTTTCCTTTCTCGTTTCGTAAGTTCTAAATTAAGTCTCTTATCAAAAAATGCCTTAATTCCTCAACACAACACTGGGAAATAGCATTTACAAATTAGGTTCATTTATAAAGATTATAATTCTTTCACACTAATTAATACAATCTCTATTTAAGTTTAAAGTCTTAGTCTTTAACTAAATTTGCTTTCCATTAACGTTTGTTCTTGTGTCTTCCCGTTCGATGATTCAAAGATCCGATAATTCACTAAAGATAAATTCTTCATTCCGGTAATAAATGGAAGTAGATAAAGACTTACGTCAACTTGTATCTAGCGTCCGTCTTATATAGAATCTGCTTGTCCCTTTTCCGCATTTTTGGGAAACCTTGATGCATCCGACGATGAGGTTGTACTAGGATCCAACATGGCGTCTCCCATTACGAAAGCTTGGATGATGCGAATGAAAATCTGGACCAATCTGCAGAATGTAGACTACATTTCAATCTACATTTTTCCGACGTATTGATCGTACAAGCAACGTTGACTTGAAATAAAATCTCAGCAATCCTTATTCTACTTAAACTTATCAAAATATTTTTCCTTTTCATTTTAAACCTACTTTTTGGAATGACGTCCAAAATGATATACCCTTTGCTAACAACAAATGAGGAAGGAGAAAAGGGAAAAATTTAAATAAAAAAATCCAAAAAATAATCTAAAAAAAAATAAAAATAATCTCTTTTAGATAGCTGCAGCCGCTTTTAAAGGCTTCGATCGCGTTCCCAGCTTCGAGCCAACAATAGGCAGTAAACCTCGCGCAGTTCTCTTTCAACAATTCTGCACGCAAGAGGCAAATACCTTTAGAATTGTCTGCTTAATGACATGGGGAAAACAAAATGCGTAACGGAACAAATTTAATTTCGTTACAAAATGTACATCTACATTTTCTTTTTCATTTCACTTTTTTATTTCAGGAAGTTTACTTACATTAAATGGTTGTGTTTACTGAACGAATGAAACAGCCGGAAATTAAACAGCTGATTAACTGGTTGCCGCCATCTTGAATCCAAACATGATACTCTTAAATCATTCTCGAATCAGCTTTTTTTAATAAAATCGATGAAGTACACAAACATTTAATTAAATAAAATTATTAAATAAATTAATTAAAATAGTTAGGGTAATTTGAAGAGACATTATTCAGTCCTTTAATAAATAAAGTAGGAAGTATGGATTGAGAGTGAACAAGATGGCGGACGGCCTTCATTGCAATATCGTAATGGTGGTTTTTTTTTTAACCACTAACGAACATCCTATCATTCTAATCTGTAAATTTGGAATAAAAATATAAATTATTTCTGTAAATTAACCTGAAATTGTTTTAATATTGTTCTGTATGCTCAGAGGAAGCCATTTTGAGAAGTTCAATTAATAAGGTTTCCATCACTTTCTGCGCGGGTCATTCGATTTCTGGAAGTTTATTTTTACACGTAGGCGTTTGAAACCTTCTTTTAGTATCACTTCTCGGCTCGATGAGCTAAGATAATAGTATGCTACTTGATCTTATCAGCTTAATATCTGATATTAATAATATGAAACTGATTTTTGGCATTTGGCAGGGTGCTAGGGGCTTCCTCCACACTTCCCACGAGTTGGCCTGGTACTGCAATACATCCAGGATCGGCTCACTCCCTTCGGGGAGATTAAAATAATCCAAAAATAGAAGAAAGTAAAAAATAGAGGAGTATCTGATATTCCGCAAACGGAGATATGGCAGGTTTTTCAGTGTTCTTTAGCCGGGACGTCTTTAATCATGGAGGAATGGGTTCCTTGCATAAAAAAAAAATCATAATTTTGATAAAAAGTAATTAGAAATGAAAAAGTAAAATAGGTAAATATTTTTAAACAGTCCTTTCCACTCTTCGAAGCAGAACGTCGCAATTACAGTTACTAAAAATATCCACTTTGATATCCCATTTATCTTTCGAGCGAAATAAAAATTTCCAGAAACATCTCTTTTGATTGATAATGTGATTATGAAGTCTGATACAATTTCCTCAGATAAATTTCAGTTTTCGTTCTTGTTTGTTTTTGCATACAAGAAAAAAAATGTTATTATCATCATTATATATTATTTCTCAAAGGGTTTTTTTTGTCGGAACGCTATATTTCCTTTACTACTTCATCAAAATCAATGATTTAGGCATCATTTTGCAATTACGTTCCCCGCTAATGACAAAAAATAAACAAATTGTTTAAAATTAATGTTTTCGTTAAAAAACTTTATTTTTAAAAACTTTTTATACAAATGTAGACACGCTTTAACAGAAGCGCCTTATTTTTCGAAAGTGAAAATATTGCTTTAGCGTTGTAACTTTCAAATCTTTCCTTTTTTGAATAAAAATGCACTTTAAATGATATTACATCGTTTATTTAATAACAACAGATAAAAAAAAAAACAAAGATTTATATTTTAATAAAAATAAACGATTTATTACAATAGAAACATAAAAATTAGTCAACTTCTCATATATTATTTTATATATTATTTCTCAAAGGGTTTTTTTTTGTCGGAACGCCATATTTCCTTTCCTACTTCATCAAAATCAATGATTGAGGCATCATTTTGAAGTACGTTCCCCGCTAATGACGAAAAATAAACAAATTGTTTAAAATTAATGTTTTCGTTAAAAAAATTTATTTTAAAAATCTTTTTTGTAAAAATGTAGAAGGCAATCTATTGACAATCTGTTCATTTATTTATTTCCACATTACCATTCGGTGACTGATCAAGATACCATGCGAATTATTCGCACGGGTCAACTTTTTTATAAAACTTGAGAAGACGCCATCTATTGACAATGTGTTTAACTAACATGCACACATGTTATTGTTGGATTTGTTTATTATTTCTCAAAGGTGGTTTTTTGTTGCGAATTATTCGCACGGGTCAACTAGTTTATATTTATTATCGTTGTTTATTTTGCTTTCTACAGGGATTTGTTACTTTATACAGGGTGTTTCAGAAATACTTTTACATTATTTGGGGGCGGGTTCCTAACACCAAACAAGAAAAAAAAGTCCATGTGATCGTATGTCCGAAAACCCTACGGTATTTAGTTATTAAGAAAGAACGTACTGACACATCTGTTAGACATTGTCAGGTTATTAGCAAGTTTTGAAACTTTGTACCACAGCAGTTTTTGTGCATTGCTATAGTTTTGTGCATTTGTAAAGTGAAAACTATTCTGTTATGATTCTTAAATTATTTAGAGATATTTTTCAGATACATTTACACACAAGATATCAAAGCCAGTTAATAGCAACTGATCGAAAAATGTCATTCATAACAGAAAAGTGGATGGTAGTTAGTAATGATTTATGATCACCTCCAATTTCTAAATCCTTCAATTCCTTCACTGATTATGAATAGTAAGCAAGTATAACATTAGCAACCGAAACCTTATATAATTCACTTTTTACCTAACAAATCACCATAAATAATTTGGAAAGTCTTTGCGTTTACCTTAACTTCCAACTCATTACAACTGAAGCTGAAAGTCATCCTATTTTGGGGACCAAAAAAAAATGGTTGCTGTGATGTTAAAACTTTAAAATGTCAAATAAATAACATACGAAGAAGCTTGTCTCCTGGGTAATTCTTAGCTCTGGAAAATCAATAGCTACTCGAGTTACCTCAGTAAAGGAAAAACAAAAAGGTGATTATCTGTAAGGAAAAAAAAATACTCCTGCGTGATTGTTCACCTATGCCTCAGTAATTTTGTTCTTCCTAAGTCTTTATTGCAAGTAAAGAGGTCATTCACAAAAGAAATAAAATTACAAATCAAGAGGAAAAGAATTAGACTAATCTTCAATGTAGACTTTTCCACATCTTACACTTCCTTTAACATGTTAGGTTTGTTTGAGAGAAAAGTCTTTTGCTTGCTATTTACACCATTCATGCCTGGTGTAAATATCTGTTGCTTTTATTATTAATCCACTTAGAAAAATAAAACAAATTCAAATTAATAAAAAAAAATGATTCTGATATACCTTTAATCGCTTTGGGACTGGTTCAGGATTATCTTCAGCAGAACTTAAAGTGATGAAATGTAGAAAGATAACCTTCAAAGTACTCAATAGCAAATCTATGAATGAAATTAAAGAATATTTACTGAGAACCGTGCTGAATTCAAATTAAAAATCGCCTACCTTGTATAAGCACGAACTAGGTGTGAATTAGACATGAACCAAACCACAACGTTTCTGACCTTCTACTGTATAAGGTCCATTTTCAAGTGTGAGAAATAAAAACTAATGTAAACTTCGTTCAGTACTGAAGTCGTTACATTTTGAAAAAGGTATTTGAAGATACAAACGGACGCGGAGGTGATACCCCTAGTGACTAAAATAGAAACTACATAACAAAAGAGCTTGTACAGCGGGTTTTTTTTTTCTTTAAATATATTATTATTATAATTTGAAATATACTTTAAATAATAAATTTATTTACCCTAATTTACAATCAAAGGCCATATTCCAAAACGTTTGTCGTGGTTAAGTCTTGGTTATAGCTTTTTGAAAGTCTTATCGTGCCAGATTCATAAAATTTGCGCAGATATTCATCCTTGTAACAATTATAAATGCATACATTGTTTATATCTAAGTGGTGATTAAGATCGCTACAGTGGGTGGCCGTATGGTATGCCTTGTTGTTCGCTTTAACAGCACAAATATGCTCATTCAAACGCTTTTCCAGCGGTCTCTTGGTTTGGCCCACATAATGGCATTTTTTGATGGAAAATGAGGGAAAAAACAAGCGCTTTTGTTATATAGTTTCCATTTTAGTCACTAGGGGTATCACCTCCGCGTCCGTTTGTATCTTCAAATACCTTTTTCAAAATGGAACGACTTCAGTACTGAATGAAGTTTACATTAGTTTTTATTTCTCATACTTGAAAATGGACCTTATACAGTAGAAGGTCAGAAACGTTGTGGTTTGGTTCATGTCTAATTCACACCTAGTTCGTGCTTATACAAGATAAGCTATTTTTAATTTGAAATTAAAGAAATTTAAATATCAAAATTAAAAAAAAAATTGCTGTTTTAATGTTAGCTTTTGATATGAATTATAAATATTCTTGTCAATATTTTAAAATATTTTAGTTACTGAAAAAAAATAAAACTCCAATAAAGATCCGGTGAATAAACAAGATTTTCGTTATTAAGTATACATTTCGAAAGGCAGTAAAACCAATCTTCCGCTGATTGGAGAACCAATCATTGGAACTTCAAATTTCACAAGAGGAAGTCCGTGGCAATGGGATTTTGTTGGGAGCAAAGAAAATTTACTTCGAAGGTGACCGCTAGGGCAATATATGACTCTGTAATACTAGAGTGGATAATGCATATAACAAATGCACATGTCATGAAACAACTGAAAATTACTATAAAAGCGGACAGGTGAGGAATGCATCACTTCACTGCATAATGACAATGTTATCAAAGGATCGTGCACTTCTTTTGAAGCTGTTTATCAAAAGCTGTTTTACGACAGTAAAGTAAAAAAAAAATTGACCCTGTGATCACAAATGGTGTTTGAAAAGTGATCCAGAAACTTGATGAGGCAAATTCCTTACTGATGAAGCCTGGCAGAGGACGGAAAACCGTTAGCCAGCAGACAGCAGAGGATGTAGCCATGTCGGTGGAGGAAGAAAAGATGGGAAACAGCAGTGCACGGCATGTTGCATGGTCATTAGACAATCACGTAAGCACTGTTCACGAAGTTCTACGACACCTTTTGCGCTGGTACCACAGCAAAATCTGCAGTGTTCACCAATTACTGACTCCCGACAGAGGAGCACATGAAACATTTGCCCTGCAGTTTCATGCTCTAACTGAACTGGAAGCTGACTGACCATGGAAGATTTTGTGGACTGAGAACGCTCACTTGCATCTGCTTAATGATGTAAATATGCACAACCACAGATTTGGGCATCTGCTAACCCACACGTCTTGTGACAGCTGCCACTTCATTCACCAAAGGTCAACGTTCACATCCAAATTCATCATCGGACCTTTCTTTTTCGAACAGCTCGATCCTGAGTGTCCCGTCACCTGCACAGTAATGGCCAACATTATGCATCTCTGTTAGCCAATCATGTGATTCCCACATTTCAACATCGTCAATGTATGGATGTATTAGTTTTCATGCAGGATGATGCCACACCTCACATCGTCACCCCTGTCAAGCGGTTGCTTCAGGCTTCTTTTACCGATGACAGAATCATCAGCCAACATGTTCGCCGGATCTCAACCCCTCTGACTTTTGGCTGTGGGACATCTCAAAGACCTTGTCTATCGTGAACACCTAACCAAATTAGGGTACCTAAAGACCAGGATAAAACGTCATATTCACAACATTACCGTAGGGATACTATGTGCTGTGGTTGAGCATGCGATGTTTCGACTTCAATATGTTGCCAATACCGGGGGAAACCATATCGAACATGTCCTTGTATAGCAACGAATCATGTGTATTCACTATAGTATTGCAACACCATACATCGCTCTAGCGGCCACTCTCAGAAGCAATTTGTATTGGGCCAACCAAAATTACATTGCTACAGACAACCTCATGTGAAATAGGAAGTATTTGCTCTGATTGGTTCTCCAGTTATAGTCTTTCAAAATGTGAACTTTAATTAACACCTTATACAATAAGTATTTTTAATTGCATTTAAAAAAGATGGCTGACCAACCTTCACAAGAAAAAATCAAAATGAAATTAATCTCTTTTTTTTCTTTATTGCTGTATCTCTAAACGTTGACTTGTGCTTGGCTGCTATCAATTAAAATTTACTTAATAAGTGTTACTAAGAGAACATTTCAAATTCATTCCGTATGTCGTAATATCCACTTTTTCTTAATTATCAGATAATCATGACAACCAAATGGATAATCTTCATATATGTGCACATTGTGTTATTCACTTTCATTTTGAACTTATTCGTGTAAGAGTATTAAAAAATATCTTATCAATATTATTTTTCTTTGATACTGACTTTTCATAAGAAATCCATGCACTTATCATAGCTTTATTCATGGATTAAAATTAAACCTATCCCATCTGCAATTGAAAAACCCACACATTTTTTTTGGTTTTCTTTTTTATTAGCACAATTTTAGTGCACCGTGATTTAAGAGCACGCTACCATTACTACTTGCAATCAATATTTTATCATTCAATGTTATGTTTATGACAGTGAGTAGTTTACTTCTGAAATACAGCACCGACTAAAGTTGACCAACATTAGCAGATATTGGTTTTCCTTTATTGTCCAAGTGATTGCAATAGCCTGTTAACAGTACTCTTGTCTTATTAATTATGATAGCTTGACATATATGTTTTATGTAACTTTCTAATTCAGTGTAGAATTAAGAAATATTGGATTTGAAATCCAATATGTATAAGGAGCCTTTTATTCTTTCCCATCCTAATCTGCCAGCATTAAACCAATGATTCAAAGAATTTCTCTATTGGAACACTTTAAGCCAGTAGAAATAGATAATTTAAAATGTTTCCTAAAGAAATTCTGACATTTAAGAACCAGCACCTCGAAATACTTAATCCCAGTCAATCGTCCTGTCAGTTGATGTATGGATACTTTTATTTGAAGGACCCGTAGATTCATCCCACCAGTACTGCGACTCTTTTATACAAACCATATGAGTACACTTTCAACACTATTTCCGTCTCACTGCAATAACCTAAAGTGCATACATCGTTTATTAAGCAAATCTTATTTTCAAACTACCGATTAATTCTGTTATTTTTTTATATATAAAGAAAGAACAACCGGACACCTGTATAGGGTCATCTCACCCAATGGAGGTCAGAAATATATTAAATAGGTCAGAATAAGAAATAACATCAATGGGATCACATGTCCAGCTCTTACCATTGCCGAGTATTTGACCAAGTCAGTTGAAAACTTTGATTGCAAATTGCTCGGCCATCATAGTAGGTTGAGCTCTGTTTTTTTGGACCCGCATAATCAATTTTACTCTACGAGAGGCTCAGGTTTTCCGCTAGCACTCATATTTAGAAAAATCGTCAACTTTAAAGCTAAAAATTCACTATACGATATAACCAACTGAGGAAAACGATACGAACTTCAAACTTCGCATACATGTGTACCTATTAACATATATGATAATACCATGTACAGACCTAAGAGGTACGCACCCAAAAATCTCGACTTATGGGCCCAAAACCAGTTGACCATGCTCAGGTCACGTTGTTCCAAAGTGGGCGGGGGTCAACTGGCACATCAATAGAATAGTCATGCCAAGGCCTGATTGTGGCAAAAACCAGAGCTCAACCTGCTACGATGGCCGAGGAATTTCCAATCAAAGTTTTCAACTGACTTGGTCAAGTACTCGGCAATGGTAAGAGCTGGACATGTGATCCCATTGACTTCATTTCTTATTATGACCTACTTAATATATTTCTGAACTCCATTGGGTCAGATGACCCTATACAGGCGTCCGGTTATTCTTTAAATTACTTTTGTTTTTCATTTAATAAATTCACTGCAATTTTCAATTCCTAAAAAAGTGCCCATTTTATAGTTTTAAAGCTTCTGAAAGACGCCTTATATCCCCGGTTTATCTGTCTGTGGACACTTATCCCAAAATGCATCGCGACGGCTTCTGTTAGCTCAGCTGTAGATGGTCTGAATGTTGAATGCTGTAGGTGGCCTATTAGATCAGCTGGTTAGAGTCGTCCTAATAACAAAAAGGTCAGGGGTTCGATCCCTTCAAGGACAATTCTTATTCTTCATTTTTTTCTCCCCATTTTAAATCTTTTCACAGTTTCTCAACTTATTTTTTTTTTAAATCAATATTGGGAATTAAGAAGGTTTGAGTTAAGAATGACGATTATTCCATATAAATAGGGGTGGATAAGATAGCATGGGGTCGCAAACAGACTCGCGCGAGCATTTTCTAGACCATCCAGGCGCAGTCTATTCTAAAGTAAAGGTGACTCAGAAGCTGTTGCGAACAAAGTTATCCTAAAAAAATTCTCATCCATCCATTAAAAACGCTTTCTAATAAAACAATACTCGCAAATCCAACTTAGTTCATTCTTTGTTTCAATCAAAATGTAGCAGTTTAATAACTTATGGATATCAAATAAGTTAATGAAGTCAATCGCTGTAATTTTTATTTGCTGAAAGTGTCACTGATTTTTGGTTGATTGGTAAGGCTGGGGATCAGGGTGGATCTTCAATAGGGTTAGCTGATCTCTGGGGATCAGTTCGTGTTTATTTTGGGGATTTTTATTTATTTGTTTATTGACTTTTATTTTTTGGCAGATACATATACTCTTACAGGATGAAATACAGTAGTTAATTTTAAGTCGAAGTTTGTCCAATTACAAAAGTCTCATGTGTTTGATATTTTATTGTAGTTGTAGAAACAGGTTACATCTGCTAAACAATGGCAATCGAAATCTAGAAGAGATAAATAAATAATGACAACCAGAGCAGTTCATTCTACAAAAACCCTTAATTTAAGGACATCAGTGTACATCATTGGTGATGAAATGGAGATCTTAAAAAAAAAAAACTCCTGAAAATATCAGATATTTGAAAAAAATATTTTTCTTGAAACTTTTTGTCAATGTACCATCATCGCATCAAATTCCACATAGCTAACCTTCTTTATTTTGGGGAGAATGTTATAAATTCAACACAAAATGTATATTTGACAAAGTATTATAAATTTTGAGAATTTTACCCCGCCAGTGGGAAAACCATGTTAGGAATCCGACCTTTCAACCAAAACCAAACAAAAATTCATGGACTTCCAGACATTGGGTAGGGGAGACATTTGTGAATAATCTCTTCGTCAGTCTACCTTCACTCATTCTTTTAATGTGTCCGTAGAAAGCCACTCTTCTTTTCCTCATTGTGTCAGTTATTTTTTCTGTTTTTGCGTAGATTTCTTTGTTGTTTCTCAGTTTCCATTTTCCATCTTCATATTTTGGTCCCAGGATTTTCCGTAAGATCTTTCTTTCCTTTTTTCTACCTCGTCCAATTGTCTGGCTGAGCAAGGCATTCTGAGGCATAGAGGCCTTCTGGCTTAATGACTGTATTGTAGTGCCTAATTTTAGCGTTTATAGATATGGACTTCTTGTTGTATATATTTTTTGTCAAATGGAATGACAGTTCCATTATTCTTGCTCTTGCTAGGACCCCTTCTTTGTCAAGGGCGTTTGGTTGAATTATTTCTCCCAAGTATTTGAATTTATTAACCCTCTTGATTTTCCCATACTTTGTTGTGATCTGTCTTGGTGCATCTTTTCTATTGGTCATGTATTCCGTCTTTTCATAAGATATTTGTAGTCCAGCCTTTTCTGCCGTCTCTTTCAGTATATTTATTTGTCTTCTTGCATCTTCAATGTTTTCCGCTAGTATTGCAAGATCGTCTGCAAAAGCCAGGCAGTCAATTTCCAAGTTATCTTTCTTTCTTCCTATTTTTAGCGATTGACTTCATTATAAAAAAAAAGCTAAAATGCTATAATCTGAATTAAATTTTAACATATGTAACAATTATAACATTAAAAGAATGACAAACTGATACAAATACAAGTTAGAAATGTTATATATTTGAAATAAAAAAGATAAAACCTGACAGTTTCGAGGAACTTTAGGTATCAGGTATCATCGGCGACAAGATGTTATTCTCAAAAGAACAAGCTCTTATAAACAAAGTGATTAAATATTCTAAAATTTATTCTTTATGCAAAACAAGGCAAACCGGATAAATCAAGGGCACTGCCTAATGTCAGTCTCGTGTTGATCATATGCAACAAACTGTAAACATAAACAATAGTTTAGATTTTACAATTCCATTTTAAAATTTTTAGATGTACTGATGATTTGAATAATTTTAATTGTGATTGGATAATTGACGATATAGAGAAATTTTTAAAATTTATAAAAAATATTATTTATTTGCAGAAAACTAACGAAATTCTAAATTTGTTGATATTTGAGATAATATAAATTATCCTATTCCTAAATAATGATTTTCCAACTAAAATCATAAATAAAGATATTTTACAATTTCAAAATAAATTTAAATTTTAATAATAAAAAAAATATGATGTTAAAGATATTTTTAATTCTCATAACTTAAATTATTCTAAGTAGGAGTTGTTAATTAATAAACATTTGAGGTTATCTTACGACAATTCAAAATTATTTGAATTGTAATAAAATACTTATAATAATTTTTCCATTCAAAAAACTTTATTCCTAACTAATTTATTTTAAGATTTATAAATAACTTTTGAATAAATGAATAAAACAGAAATAAGTCTAAGAAAATTGCGTTTTTAATTTTTCTAAATTGTTTGTAAATTTTAGTTAGAGCAATTCGTCTCTTACGCCCATACAACACCAGCATAAAAGTCTTCAGTAATAAAATTCACTTCTTAAAATACATTTTGTATCATTAGTTTCCTAAAGAAATTTCTGACATTGAAAAAGTAGCACCTCGAAATACTTAATCCCAGTCAATCCTCCTGTCAGTTGGTGTATGGGTACTTTTATTTGAAAGACCCGTAGAATAATCCCGAAGTTATTTCGCCCTACTACCCCTTTTGAAGTCATCGGTATTGTCTAGAAGGACCAAATCCAGGATTTATAAAACCATGATCAGACCTGTTGTTTTGTATGGGGCCGAAGCATGGACTTTATCATGTAAGGATATTTCCATTCTTGGTATATGGGAAAGGAAAATTCTGAGGAAGATTTATGGAGCAATTTGTGACCAGGTTTGTGGCGTATCCGCACTAATAAAGAACTAATGGAATTATTTCAGGAGCCAAGCTTGATTTCAATTGTTAAAAGTAAAAGGATCCAATGGGTAGGCCATCTCCAAAGGATGAATTTGAACCGTGGAGTTAAGAAACTTTTCATTGGAAACCCTGGTGGTAGAAGATTAAAAGGAAGACCAAGACTTGATGATGTGGATCGCGATTTGAAAAAGCTCCAGGTACGAGGATGGAGGAGAAAGGCGCAAGATAGAAAAGAGTGGGCTCATATTGTTAAGGAGGCCAAGGCCCTACATGGGCTGTAGTGCCATGGAGTTAGTTAGTAGAATAATCCCACTAGTACTGCAACTCTTCTACAAACTCAAAGCATATGAGTACACTTTCAACACTATTACCGTCTCCCTGCTGTAACCTAAACTTCATACATCCACTTATTATTAAGTTTATTAAGCAGACTACTGATTAACTCTGTCATTTTTTTTTCTGTCAATTCATACTGATTTCATTCTGTCATATAAAGAAAATTAAATTAGTTTTTTTTTTTTGTAAAAGATCTTCAACATCTCTAAATAAAAAATATTTTATATTTATTATTAAAATTTAGAGATGTTGAAGATCTTTTACAATAAATATTGTAGGAGAAAGGACCTACAAAAAAGGCATGGAATAATTATATATGAAGTATATGTAATATATTTAATTTATATATAAAGTTTAAAAAAAAAAATCAGTGACACTTTCAGCAAATAAAAATTACGGCGATTGACTTCATTAATTTATTTGAAATCCATAAGTTATTAAACTGCTATATTTTGATTGAAAGAAAGAATGAACTCAGTTGTCAGTTGGGTTTGCGAGTATTTATTTAATAGAAAGCATTTTTTATGGAAGGATGAGAATTGTTTTTTCCCAGAGAAACAAGGTAGGGATAGTGATTAGTAAACCAAACACAGTGCTTAGCAACAGCTTCTGAGTCACCTTTATTTTAGAATAGACTGTGCCGGGGTGGTCTAGAAAATGCTCGCGCGAGTCTGTTTGCAACCCCATGCTATCTTACTCACCCCTATTTATGTGGAATAATCGTCATTCTTAACTCAAACCTTGTTAATACACTGAATTCCTAATAATGATTTAAAAAAACATTAAGTTGAGAAACTGTGAAAAGATTTAAAATGGGGAGAAAAAAAAATGAAGAAAAAGAATTGCCCAGGAGGGGATCGAACCCACGAACTTCGTGTTGTTAGCACGACGCTTTAACCAACTGAGCTAACAGGCCACCTACAACATTCAGACCACCTACAACTGAGCTAACAGAAGCCGTTGCGAAGCATTGTGGGATAAGTGTCCACAGACAGACAAACCGGGGATAAAAGGCGTCTTTCAGAAGCCTAAAAACTGCCAAATGGGCACTTTTTAAGAATTAAAAATTGCAGTGAATGCATTAACTGATAAAAACAAAGAAACTACTTTATACATAATTGTTCCACACCTTTTTTGTAGGTCCTTTCTCCTACAATATTTATTGTAAATCTTCAACATCTCTAAATTTTAATAATAAATGTAAAATATTACATTTAATTTAGAGATGTTGAAGATCTTTTACCAAAAAAAAACTAATTTAATTTTCTTTATATATAAAAAAACGACAGAATTAATCAGTAGTTTGCTTAATATACTTAATAATAAGTGGATGTATGCAGTTTAGGTTATAGCAGGAAGACGGAAATAGTGTTGAAAGTGTACTCATATGCTTTGGGTTTGTATTAAGAATCGCAGTACTAGTGGGATTAATCTACGGGTATTTCTAATAAAAGTACCCATACACCAACTGACAGGAGGATTGATTGTGGCATATGTATTCACAGACAGACAAACCGGGGATATAAGGCGTCTTTCAGAAGCCTTAAAACTGCAACATGGGCACTTTTTAAGAAATAAAATGTGAATGTATTAAATGAAAAAAGAAACTAATTTAAATTTATTTATATATAAAAAAAATGACAGAATTAATCAGTAGTTTGCTTAATAAACTTAATAATAAATGGATGTATGCAGTTTAGGTTACAGTAGGGAGACGGAAATAGTGTTGAAAGTGTACTCATATGCTTTGGGTTTGTATAAAAGAGTCGCAGTACTGGTGGTTTGATTTCAAAATACAGTGTAACCTCCTTTAACGGACACCTCTAATTAGCGGACATTATTGCGGGTCCCAATCCCTTAAATTAGGACATTCCATGTTATCCACTCCGAATAGCGGACACTCTGAATAGCGGACAGTTATTTTAACTGTAAAAAAAAATGTTTTTTTTTCGATTAACATTTCGACAAACACATCATGGTTGAATTTACATCGGTATCCCATACATTGAAACATTGGATCGGTGTCCCATGATTCAATGCACGAATCTCAGGCCTTTTTTTTTTTCACTGAAGTTCCTTTGTAAATATCAATCCCTCGTAAAGCTATCCTATAAATGTGTTGATTAAATTTAGTGCGAATTAAAATGGAGTCAAAAAGGAAGACATTGGCACTGAAAGAAAAAAATTGATGTTCTTGAAGTTGCTGAAAAAGAAAAGCTGAGTGTGCGTTGTCTTGCTGAACGTTTTAAAGTTGGAAAAACTCATATAAGTGAACGTTTGAAGGACAAAGATGAGATTAGAAAAATGTGGATGGTGAATTCAAACGAAAATTCGAAGAATTTGAAGTTTCGTAAAACTGAAACAAGCAAAATCGACGAAGTGGTGATAAAATGGTTCCGCTTTGCTCGTGCAAAGAACATTCCTATAAGCAGTGTTTTGCTTCAAGAAAAAGCCACAGAAGTCGGTCAAACTTTAGGATTCGACACGTTTAAGGCATCAAAAGGATGGCTAGAAATTAATTTTCTATATACTGTAATTAATTTTATCATTGTTTTAAGTAAGACAAACGGATTAGCACTCATTTAAAAAGGAATATAGTAAATAATTGGCAATTGTTCATATTCTCTCATATCGCAATGGTAATTGTAGAAATTTAATTAAAATTGAACGTAATTTTTCATTAAATGGCATGCTATAAGCCAAAAAATGAAAAAAAGATAGTCCTCCCCAGTGAGTTTATTGGGGATAATCCAAAATGGTCCAAAATGATCCAAAATTATAATCATGTAGGCTTCTCTGTCATTATTAAGGATGCTTCGGGCTCTATTCTTGATATTAGTAGAGAACGCAGGGTGTCTACAGAATCACGGAAATCAGGAAAACCGGGAATTATCAAGGAATTTTGTTATTCTGGAAAAAATCAGGGAATTATCAGGGAATTTTGCAATTATTACTTAAAATCAGGGAATTTTTTGGTTGAACAGATCGTTTTTTTTTTTTTTTTTGGTTGAACAGATCAGGGAATTATCAGGGAATTTTAAAAGAAATTGTTCATGAAATCAGGGAAAAATCAGGGAATTTTTTTATTCAGATTTTGTAGACACCCTGGAACGCCTCCCAGATGAGGCTTCCGTTTTTCAAGCGGAACTGGGGGGTATTTCGCTGTATCTTTATGCCATACTCTCTGGAGTGGGTGCAATGTCAGGGTTGCCATTGTATCGGATTCCAGAGCCGCTCTTCTTTCCGTTGCTAACTGTTCTTACATGAACAGGACGGCTAGAGATACTTATGTTTCTACTTTAAATTTTATTTCTAATGAAAGGATTATTAAATTTTTTTGGGTTAGAGCCCATATTGGCATTATTGGTAATGAAGAAGCTGACAGAGAAGCCAAAAATGCCACTTGTTTAAATGATATCACTTATCCCTGTCCTTGGCCCAGAAGTATTTCCCATGGAATTAAAAAAGAGGATCAGTTGGCCAATTGGCAAAACCAATGGAGCCAATCAATTAAGGGGCGACCACTATATAAATATACAAAGAATGTTAAAACCAACTGTCTTTTCGACGATTTTGTTGTAAACCAATTTTTAACAGGCCACGGAAATTTTACTGGTTATCTTTTTAGATTTGGAAAGAAAGATGATCCAATGTGTGGCCGTTGTGCTCTTGGAGAAAATGAGGATCCTGATCATGTCCTTTGGAGATGTTTGGATCCACATAGGTTAAAATTTAGAGAAGATTTCTTAAACTCGTTAAAGAATAAAGGAATTTTGGTAAATGAAGATATTTTTATAAAAATGCCTGAAAAATTATTTTGGTATATAAGGAACATTGAATCCATAGAGCATGACGGTTAACTTTGGTTCATTAAGATTTTATTTTGTTAAATTTTTATCGGCTTTTTCTTCAAATTTTGTATTATTTGTAATTGGATTTTTTTTTCTTTTTTCTGCATTTATTTTTTCTTTTTAGAAGAACTTCTAATATTGTACAGAAACAACATTTACATATTGGAGGTTGGCCTACATTTTTACTATTACTTCTGTCGTTTGGTAGTGGCCACCGAACGTGAAGACTTCTTTTCTGTGTAATTTGGGACATTTTTATTTACCCTTTTTTTTTTATTTTAATTTGATAGTTTTTATTTGTGTTCTCTTTTGTGTTTCTGGCAAGTGTGGGTCAATGGGAAAGGTGGGGTCCGAACTGTACCCGGCCCCTTGGATAGGGCCTTTGGCGGTCCCTGGGGCAGTTCGGGGTGGATCCCTTCCGACCGCTTCATACCTTCACAAGTCATTGGTTAATTTTTTTTTTTTTTTTCTGATGTTTTATGTTTGTTTATCTTTGTTGTTTTGTTAAGAAATCCTAAAACCTGCATTGTTGGTACAGGATTTCTTTGTCTGTTTATTTCTATATTTATATATGTGTGTATTTGACTAAAGTCCTCCCCAATAGCGGACACCTCCCAATAACGG
>JAFIDM010052526.1:0-18590 GCA_023159025.1 Thereuonema tuberculata | reverse complement strand
TCTGCTGCACACTTACCCTTGTGGCATCCATACACCATCTTATATTCTCCTAGCGGAGTCTTCTTGATCTCTCCCTTGCACATGGCCTTTGTCAACGATCCTCGGATGGCACAGTTCAATTCTGCGTCCTCCAGGAAAACATCACAGTTCTCTCTGATGTAGCAGAAGATGCATTTAATCTTAGCCCCGTTGCCACAATTTATGTTTCGAATTGCTTCCATAACCAGAGGGTACATGGTGTCCTTCACTACTTTGGGGCATTCTTCTTCTTTGGATTTGTCTGATCCATAAGCATACATATGCGCTCTACCTTCGTCGGGTCTCATTCTAATTTGTGCTGAATTTGAAAATATCAATATACACCTGTTGTAGAGAAATTTTTAGATGAGAACAACAGAACATGTACTTTTACTATTTTTTGTAAGTTGATAAAATTACAATCTAGTTTCAAAAGCAGCGTTAAATTGTACTTTACTTTTTATGAATATCTGAGCAGAACTTAGAATAGATAATAGAAAAACTGTTAAATGATTAATGATATGATCGTAAATATTTTTACAATTAAAAAAAATGTAACATATACTAAGCTGGAATATTCACCTAATGGAATAAAGAAGATATACATGGTGATTCAAAATTTCCTATACAAACTTATATATATATATATATATATATATATACTTACATATTGAGCAAAATCACTTTTTTATCTAAAAAAATAATCAAAAGGGCTAGAGGGCGTTGTTGGCCACACATTAAGTTGGGCAGTGCGAATCATCGTCATTTGAGACGTTGTACGAGTAGGATGTATCGCTTCATTAATGCCCAGAGGGTAGATGTTCGCCTAGCCTATGGGGCAGCGAACGAAAACGGAGGAGTCACTGTACGATTGTATCTATTGGTTCCCGACAGACTGGTGCCCAATCATCAAACGTTTGCGCCATAGTTTGTGTGAAAGTGGATCATTCGACGGAAACAAGACATGATTGTGTCCACCGTACTGTCGTATGTAAACATAAAGCTAATAAACATAGTCTACCGTACTTGTTTTATTTCTTAACCTTCGTGTACCTTTTAGTACATTTGGGTGGTGTTTGCGGACGTTCGTTCCTGTATGAATACGATTTGTTTTTGTATTCATGACCTTCCTTTAAAGTGTGTACAGTGAATTTTCAATCGCTCTTTTAGTGCTCTTGCCACTCCTTAAAGTTTGTCTTATCAACTTAGAATCGCCCTGTATAGCAATACTAACCACTCAGCAATTACAATATATAGCCTGTAAAATTGTAACACACTTAAGAGCAATTACTAGATCAGAAATTTATCTTTATTTGCTTTAGTGTTCCTACCACCCCTTAAAGTATATCTTATGAATTCAGAATCACCTAGTATGATCATCAAAATAATAATTGTAGCTTTACATTTTTAAAAGTAACTCCAGACACTTGATTTTTCAACAAAAAAAAAACACACAAAAAAACAAATTTATGTGCAACAATATGTATAAGCGATCGGATGATACTAACTTCTACAATAATAATGACGAATAGAAGTATTTCTTTGTAGAATACTACATACATATTTAACTAATACATACGAACTCATGAAATGAGTGGGGTTTTTTTCTCCTAATTTAATTTTAAAAAATGGCCAAGCAAATTCAAATTATTCATTAACTTTTTTAATTAAAATAACAATGTTTGATTGTTTGACTTAATGCAATTATAATATTCTTAAAATTTCTTGTATTATAAAAACTTTATTCTGTCTCTCATAAGACTAAGTTTTTCCCATTTTGTGACCAAGCTGTAAGAGATGGATTGGTCATGCAAAAGGATAAAATGTAGATCTTTTTAAGATAAACAAAATGCTACAAAAATCTTTCGAAAAAAGTTTTTTATTAACCAAGATGGCCTCTTTTAAAGGGTCAAATTTTGACTTTTTCTCAATTTAAAAGAAAAGTATTAAATTCGGAAGAGAACATTATACTGAGAATATGTTGGAATTTTAAACTTCTGTCGAACGATATATCAGTCATTCACAACGTTTCTGCGTTTGCAAGATACATGCAAAAATGTGAAAAATATCATATTGGCGCCAACCAGCACTACACGCGAGTTAAGCGGAGAAACCCACAACGGGCAGGGAGGTCGTTTATTCTCCGATCTCGTTAATAATTTGCTAAATAAATAAAGGAATTTAAATGGTATACATGCAAGGGTACGAGAGAGAAGCGAGGGTACCCGGCTATTATTATTATGTTTGTATGTTTCAAACCTTGGGTTTCCCCAGCAAAAACAATATGGCGGGTCAAGGACCAAAGCACATACTGCCAAGTGTAAAGATGTGTGCAAGAATGATTAGGGATGTATGCTTGTGTCCAAAAATTTCCTAACTATGCGTGTAGTGTTGAGTACCACAGCCTTCTGCAGTTGTGCATAAGTGATTTTGTGAAGTCCTAGTGTGCTGAGACTGTGGTGCAATGTGTGAGGCACCAGACCAGTGGCAGACAGAACGATGGGTACAACACGTACTCGATCCTGCTTCCACTGCTTCTGGAGCTCGTGTGCTAGATCAGTGTATTTATTATTATTATTATTATAATATGTTATAAAGACGTTATTCTGTCAGTCATTCTGTCATAAGACTTAAGTATTTCCAATTTTTTGGCGACGTAAATGTAGATCCAACTCATCTTATATTCGTAATAATATTATCGTTTCTGTTGAACGTATTATTTGAATACCATTCTAAAACAACTTACTTGGACCTTATGGACTAAATATAATCATACCACGTAGTAAATTTATCTACTAAATACTTTTGTGCTGCCTATATCGATATATTAATTCAAAATTGCATTCGCTCAGAGTAAAAGATTTGTTCGGAAAAGATTAAGATCTTTGGTTAAAAATTCTGACTTAGATGAAGAAATATATAAGTTCATTTCTAGCATTATTCTAGCCTAGTTGTATAATTACAATATCTAATTTTATAAAAATTTTACCACTTTAACAAAGAACAGGGCACTTTTCTCATAAACCTCTTTAAGAAATCCTCAGTATTATCTCACATCGATCTTATATACGTTTTTTAATTCTATACTTTAATTCCAAGTATCACTTACGTAAACCTTAAAATACATTTAAAAAAATATTTAAATTCTACAAATAATAAAAGTTATTCAATTTCTTGGAAATGAAGTTATTGAGAAAAGAGCTACGCAAATATATTCAGAATTTGCTGATAAGCTTTCTTTATTTTTAGACTAATACAACAATATTATGAATTCCATTTGAAATTCAAGCAGTTCCTAAGTAAAATGAAATTTCAAAGAATTTTGCAATTTCGAAATTTTGTTTTATAGATGAATAAAATTGAATCAAATTTTAATCTTGATACATAAAATCTCCAAAACATAACACGCAATATTCCGTCGCTCGCTCCAAAGGACTGTATCCAGCGAAATACAACAAAAAATGAAAAGGAAAAAACAAACCGTCTTCTTCCCATACAATCTAAACTAAAATTTAATTTAATTTAATTTAATTTAATTTAATTTAATTTAATTTTAATCAAATCTTGCATGTAATTCAACCTAACCCTAACTCGGCTATCTGATGACTCTACGCAAATTTAAAATCTTACCGATTGGAATCAACATCCGAAAATATTTGACATCATAAGCTCTTCAAAATTTTCAACAAAAACTGCCATTTAATTATTTTCTATGTTGCTACTTTTTTTGGTAATTTCGTTTGAAATGTTATAATGACATTTAAGCCAAGGTGTTGCTAAGCGACCATGTTGTGGTAGAGGCAATGTTCCTTCGAATGCATTTCTTTAAATACTAGAGTATAACAAAAGTGCAGTTCACATATAGTCTTTTAATTACCGTTATTTCATTGTAACAGGTAGTGATGTTCATTCTTAGTGCTTGTGACATCGTTGGCATTCGTTGTAATTGACCAGTAAACATATTAACAGAATTATCTTTGTTAATTTAATAATGGCAAACAAAAATAAACTGAATTCCAACTTATGGTTTTGTAGTCATTCTTGCAGAAAATAATAATTTGTGATGCAACAATCTTTGTGAAGGCAGATATCCTTAGAAATACCTTTGCGTTGAAGAATGATTCTTATTATCTATGCAAGCTCCCAACGTAGGTAGGGGAGGGAGTTCCTAGAAATCTAAAACAGATAAGGCTGAACTCTTGTTTGTTTGTTTTTTTTATTCTTTGTAAATATAATAGGATGAGGGTATCAAAATTCTTATTATTCTGATTCTATTATTTTTATTAATGATAATGCCAATGACATTTTCTCTTTGCAACTGCGATATTCAGCCACAATAGCAACTCATCCACATACCGCGTGATCCAAAAGTAATTAAAAAATTCAAAATATAATAATTTGTGGAATACTGATTGTAGAAAAATGCGGTTTTCACAGAAATGCTCGGAATGATGCGGGATTTTGTGTCAAAACAACGAAACTTTTTTCCATGATTAGTTACATTTCCGATCACCAGATGGCATCACAGTTATATATTAGAAAATCTAAGCTTACAATAGCCGCGCTGGTGTGGTCGAGCGGTCTCAGGCGTCAGTCTGTCGTGAGATCAATGTGCCAGCGCCCGGGTTCAAATCCCGGTAGCGAGCATGGATGTTTCAAAAATTTCCTTTCCTGTGTTGTAGCCTCTTCTTCACTTTCTCTTCGGTCTGACGTCATTCCTTAATGGCGTCCTGGGGAAGGCCACGGGAAACTACCCCAGTATCTTTCCCTTGTAATTCTAGGGAGTCTGCTAGGGGTTCGCCGTCTTGGGAACACTAGCGCTCCCTGGAGCACGGATGCTTTAGCAACGAAGCTCGCACTTCGGTGCGAACCGACCACACACACACACACACAAGCTTACAATAACTTTACATTTCTTTCATCTCATCTGCATATATCACATCTGTGTACTGATATAAAAAGAAAAGTCCTGACTCACTGCCTCATCACAGCCCAGGCCAAACCCTTGGACCTAGAAAGCTGAAATGTTGCACAAAGGTTCCCATTATGATAGACAATAAAAAAGGCTGTTTTGTTTTCGAAATTCTCACTGGATAGTGAATAAAGAGGATTTATATTTTAGCTTTAAAGTTTCCTTTTCGTTAAATAGGTGTGTGGTGCCAACCCGCAATACATCTTAGTTTTTCGGAGAAGGCAACAACGGGCTGGGAACGCGTATATTTTCCGATCTCGATATTAATTTGCTAAATATATACATTTGTTTTTTTTTTATGCTAAATATGCAAGGTTCCGGAGCCGGCTAGTATATATGATGTAACATAACGCATAATTTTTCAAATACAGGAATTGTAAATAGTTTTAAGATTTAAAGTTAAAAAAAAAAAATACAAAATAATAATATATTTTTTTTTATCTTTGTTATATTTTAAGAATATTTAAAAAGTTGTAAAGTACGAAAGCTTTAGTGTTTAATTAAGCGAGAAATAGAATTTAGCTTAGATTTAATTAATTTAATTAATTTTTAAGTTTATGGAATGCGATTTTTTGTACGACTCATTGGCACCTGCAGATTCCAGGAATTCTAATGGTCAGCGCTTCCATAAAAGCAGAGGTCCGAATGCTGTGATTTTATTTGACAGATGAGCGATTACGTCATGTCAAAGCGATAGCCCATTTGACATTATGTCATTTTCCATATTTGTTAAAGTTTTATTTCCTTAATTGTGATTCGTTTAAAAAAAAAAGAAAAATAAAAGAACTTGTGATTACGTCACAATGGATATAAAACCCCGTGCAGAGCTATTATCACTCTCTTATCGCCGGCATCCCTCGACCATGGACGGTAGCTTAGGCTGTGTTAAAGCAGGAGTTATTATAGCTTAGATGGACAACTACTTGGATAGCCCGACATTAGTCGTCGCCTGCAGCCAGAAAGTCCGTCTGAAAGGTAAATCCTCCCATGCGAATCTCCGAAGCGGAAATTTCAAACCTAAGATATCTGCTAGCCACGAGACTTAGCCAGAGTAGTTCTCAGTGTTAATTATTAGTAGCAATAATTCAACAGTGCTACAAATAGTGTTAGTGCCTAGGAACAGGGATTTGGAATTTACTTCGCCGCAAAACGCGAGTGCCTCTTCACATTTAGTAATTGGATTATCCTCAAAAGATTAAGTTCAACCATAACGTTAAAGTGCCGCCATAGCGATAGTGCATAAAAAGAATTAAAATTAAAAGAAAATTTTACTAAGTTCTTTGTGACGACGACGTAGTGAGAAAATATCAGCGGAGTAGAGTAAACTAACTTGACACAGAGCTTTCGTATTATTGGTGAGCGTCTTCAGTTAATAACTACGCTACTGTAATTCCTTAGTTCAAATGTAATTAAAGCGAGCGACGAGACGTCCCACACTTATGTTTTAAGTTAAGTGAATAAACTTTGTTGTTGTTGAATTTCGACTGTGCATAATTTTGTGAGAGTGAGCTCGCTAGGAAGTGCAGACTCCACGACCAAGGGATAGCTGAGCAAAATACCAGGTATTGTGAGGGCAAAGGAGCTAAGGGTTGCAACGGGAGTGTAAAACTTTATCGTTAAGTCGATTGGCGCCCAACATAAAATTAATAGATAGAAATATAGGAGTTTTCCTACATCCGTTGCTATTTCCTGCGCTCGACGGGGACAAGTGTTAACCGTTCCGTCACAATATATACCTCTGTTTTTATGAACGAAGTACAGTACAGCCCCGATTATCCGCGAAATTGGATGGCAAGGGCTTCGCGGAAAATGAAAAGCGCGGATTACTCGAAAAAAGACTAAAAATGAGGTGTAAACACGAAAAAAACATTTCACAATTAAAAACTACGTTTTATTGTCCAAAAAACATAATATGTAAAACTTTTAAAATATATACCGTAAAGCAGAAACCTCTGCTCTATGTTTGCATCCACAAATTCAGAGAAGGCCTATGGTCTGATGAGAGAAGGAAAGAACACAGTGAAAGAATGAAAAGATACTGGAGCGAGAGAAATAAGAAACGTTGAGCTTCATGAGCTATTTCACGTGGTCCTCAGATGGCCAAATTCGAAGAAAGAAAGAAGAGAATGCCTATAGGATCACGATGCACAATAAACCTATCAGTAATTTTCGACCTTCGCACTGTAGGGCCTATAGTTTTTTCCCTGTTGTTGGCTTGGTTTTAAATTGTTTGTTTTTTTTTTTTTGAGGTTCGTAATTCAAAAAAGTTTTCGCGGCACTCGCGGATAAACCGCATCGCGGATCATCCGCTCGCGGATAATCGAGGCTCTACTGTAGTTAGATTTGTTACTTGTTAAACAGTCTAAGTGTAAGTTATTTTTTACCATGCAACAATTGTACAATTAATTTCTTTTTAAGGCTCACTTAAAGAGAAAATATTCACGAGGCAAAAAAGTACAGAAAACAAGAAGCTGCAAAGAACTTAAAACCTGTTTTCCTTAAACTGTTATTTTTTAAAATGTCTGTGTATTTTTTTAAAGACATGAAAACGAAAAGTCTCTAGTTATTTCCAAAATATTAAATCTATGAATACAAATAGCATAAAGTTTTCATTTCCTGAAAAAAATGAAATAATTATTTCTCTAAATTGTCTAAATCGGTTTAACGTTAATCCTATCAAACCCCGCAGAATGAATTAAGGATTTAATATTCATTGTTCTAAGACGATGAGATACTGACAGAAATAGGATTGAAATCCATTGTTTTGGTTCCCAGGTCTCGCTATGGGAATTTTTGTTGTCTTTCCGCTCTCAATTCTCGTCAAGAACCCATATGGAGAAAATATTAAATACAAAAATTACATTGTCCCTATCCTCGATTTTGCATACCAAGTTTTAAGCAAATTTATCCAGTGGTTCAAAAATTATTAGGGCGGCACACAGAAATAGACTGAATTTATGAGCTTCACTTTGCTTTATGAAAGTAAGCTAAAAATCAGATGAACGTAAGTTATTTTCATCTGTAAGGAATCACATGCCATGACTGTCATGGCCGCAATTAGTAAGGTATTAAGGCAGTCACTTAGCCTTCAACCGTTGTATCACTAGACTTGTTGCTAAGCAACGAAGAGAAAAGTTAAGAACGATCAGTTCCAAGAAGACACACAAATCGTCCTAAAAGAAGGTAATATGATAATGAAATAAAAAATAGGACCAAAAAATAAATTGATTAAAATATCTTTTTCCATTTTAAAAAAAAAAGCCAAAAGAGACGTTTTTGGTTCGAATGCAGTTGGTGGTAACCGGAAGTTGCTATTCACTGCGGAGCTGTTTTCGGTTTCGGGTTTGGCAAGTCACTTCGTGTAGGAATACAGTTTGTGGTTAATCACGTGATTACCAAGTGAAAAATTTCTCTTTTTCCATGTTCTTAGCAATGGCTTCTCAATATTGTGTGAATTTGCAATTATGGTGTCATTAAGAAAGATCTGTTGTTTTTTGTGAATTCATTTTGATTTTTATAGTTACAGAATGATCCTAGAAGATAATAAAATATCGAGGATATCAGCATTAATCTTATTTATGGAGGTAAATTTATCTTTTTAACATTACAATTCAGATATTAGGCCTAATTGGTCTTTCCTTTTCGAATTTTCTTCAAAATACAATTATAATGAATCGCATCCATCGTAAATATTGACTTGTGGCTTTGAGTTTGAGGCACCCTTCCAGCAAAAAGGCATTCCTCATAAATATTCAGGTTTATCTTTATCGTGTAATGATGATAGCAACTATCCGCAAAAAGTAACTTTCCGTAAGTACGCATGGATTTCTACTGATTTAATGGTTGTGCATTCTCAAAGTAACAAGTAGCTTTCCGTTAATTTTCAAGAGTGCTTTGGTAATTATTAAGTATGCTCCATTCTAGCAAGAAACCATTTTTCTGTATTCCCTTACGGTTTTTATCTTTTCAATTTAAAGATCAGACATCAACTTCCGGTGCTGGGTCCTGAATATAGTCCGGAAACGGACGTATCATGCACATCGGAAAACAGAAAACCTCCACATGGTTACCATGAACTGCATTTTTATCAAGTGTAACATTACTCGCTACTATTTTTCGAAATCTCACCTGTGGAATTAGGGCTAATCGAATTTATATTGGACGAAAACGATTCGTTAATACATCGTAGGAATAGAAGTGATGGAAAACCTCGGGTTTTTTTGATAGTTTTTAAGAAAATTTGAATTTAAAGCGGGACTCTTTTTCGGAAGCACATGTATAAGACAATGAACATGGCGGTCGAAAGTTTTGCTAAAAGGGCGCTACAGGCAATGGGAAAATTTTGCTGAAAGGCCCTACAAGCTATTGCCTTGAAAATGTGCACATCCGCCCCATGTGAAAGAGTTCCAAGAAAATCTCGTATTTTCTTAAAAATTACCAAAAAAAACCGTGGTTTTCCATCAGTTTTATTCCTGATATGCATTAACGAATTGTTTCCTTCCAAAAAACTTTATTTTAGCTCTAATTCCACAGGGGAGATTTCGTAAAAAACTACCCATTACTCAATGGAATAGTGCTGGAATAGTGTCTTTTTTTGTCTGGCGTAAGTTTTTATTAATTATTGAATGCTTTGACGTATATTTAATTGAGTGGGTGGTCAAGGTTAGTACGTCTTGGTTAGAAAGGTGCAGAGGGAAGCCTTCTCCTTCAATATATTTTTTTTTGAATTATTCTAGATTTTAAATAAAAATAATATTTCTGTGAAATGGGTGTCCTTTACTGACAGTACTGAGATACCTCCAAGTAAATTTGTTCCTAGAATAAAAATGGGTTCGTTATGAATTTAGTAAGATCAAATATTTTTTTATTAGTAATTTTTAGACTTGTTACTTATGAAGGAGATAAGATCTAACATTTATTTTTTAAATTCTTTATTCCTTTATATTATAGAATATAAGATTGATTAGTATTTCTTGAATTATTAGCATTTCTTGTCTTATATTAGTATTCGTATGTCTAGTATTAATCAGACTGATTCTTTGTCTGATTACAGGCACCTCATGCAAAAATGTAGACTGCATAGGAAAGGGTATGTAGCTTAAAGATTACAGGTACTTTCTCGATTCGTGATCTTTATATACTGCCTAATGAAATTTATTTCTGATTGCTATCATCAATCCATGCGTATATATTATAGGCTGTTTGTTGATGTGTAGTAATGTTTCCAAACTTTTCATCATAAGAAATCACACTATCCATCCATTAAATCACACTAATCTTGATCGAGGACATCAAATATAAACTGGATTTCAGTAATAGGGGTAGGACCGAGTAAGTGTTGTACCCATCGTCCTGTCCGCCTTTGGTCTGGTGCATCACACATTGAGCCACAGCCTCAGCACACTAGGACTTCACAAAAATCCTTATCCACAACTCCAGAAAGCTGTGATACTCAACACAACACGCATACATAGGAAAACCACACATCCTTAACCCTCCTTGCACACTAAATTTTTTAGACTCGGCAATATGTGCTTTGTTCCTTGGACCGCCATCTTGTCTGAGCTGGTGAAACTCAGAAATAGTATGAAGATAATAATAATATTTTTCCTGTATTTCTTATTAAAAATTTTTTAAAAGGGGTTAGCAAAACTGTTAAACATATAGCATTAAAAATGTTGATATAAGATACAGATAAATAAGGCTTCAGATTTATAATAATACAAGAATAAAATTAAAATAAAATAATATTACAGAAAAACCCCGTTATTACGCTCGTCAAGGGACCATGAACTACAAGCGTAATAAGCGGGATAGCGCTATAGACGGGAAATGATTTATGAGATGGGGAAACATTTAGACACCATTTTACAAGAAACATACTTGATTCTGCAATAGATATAGTGCAAATATGAGCTTATTTCCTATTGAAAAAATCTTTGATTGTGGTTTGCCGTGTGTGTGTGCTACTGTAATGGATTATGACATTTTCAATGCGGTTCAAGTAACTATTAGACTAACATCAATTGATATACCACTAGGAGCAACACTAATATATTTTCGGAGCAGATTCAGTGCACTGCCCGCTATTTCACGCGCCTTTTCTTGAATGATTGGGTCACTTAATGGCACTGATGCATCACGGGACTGATGAACCCATTCAATTTGAATTTCCCCGGCATCTTAATATTTTCCACACTTTACTTTTTTACGTTTATAACCACCCTTCGCTGCATTGGTAATTCCATTCTTATTTTTTATTATTGTTCTCAGACTTGATGAGGGAATTCCTAGAGATTCTGCGAAATCCTTCGGACTTAGTTCAGGATTATCGTCATACTTTCGGAGAATTTGCAGTTTTTCACTTATAGAAAGGGATTTCCGCTTCGACATTTTGCACTAACTTACTGTATCACAGACCCGCACTTCAAAGAGTTCAAAGATTCCCTCCTACCAGGGAAAGAAAAGAATCTTTACTGTGTTACATTTCTTTTTGATACAAAATTTCCGATATAAAAAAAAAAGCGCTACAAGCGGGATTTGAAGCGTTAAAAGAGGGTAAAAGTATACAGAGTTACATAGAAAATTCCAGGGACCGTACGAAAGGAGCGTAAAGAACGGGATATTGCTATAAGCGGGAGCGTAATAACGGGGTTTTACTGTATTTAGATTGTTTTCTATTTTCAACTAATCGTTATTTACAATGAATCAGCATTTTTCTAAAACAGAAAACCATCTAAAAATAAAGTATTTATTTTGCTAAACAATTGCTTTTATGAAGACAAATAAAAATTGCAAAAATAGATAGTAGTCTATATCTATAAAACAAGAGTATCGAATTTACTTCTTGATATTTAAGAAATAAAGGAAAAATTAAAGTAAAAAGTTGCTTTTACCATAGGTTTCTATTGGCATATATTAGACCGTATACCCTATTATATTAAGGAGAACAGGAATTCCTAGCCACCCTATAGAATAATCCAGTGTTACATTAGAAGGTTTTTTATCGTTATTTTTTTCTTTGAGAAGACAAAAAAAAGGTTGTACTTTTTATCCGAAAGTACTGAAGATTTTAAAAATTTTTACCATAGTTTTTTTTTCTTACTTTGAGAATTTTAATTGATTAAACATCAAAACGAAGCTAGCGGGATTTTTGTTTACATTGAAGCTCGGTTATAACGCGGTTGTTTATATCGCGAATTTGGATAAAACGCGATATGGTGTTGGACCTCTTCTATTTTGGAGAAGATGTATAATTGTAGAATTGCAAAATTTACCATTTTTTCGCCTAAAATCAAATCAAAGGTGTAAATTAATATGCTTGTTTCCTTATTATTTACAGTAATTGAGACACTACACCCACCCTATTGTCATGAAAATGCATCAAATACAATATATTTTTTAAAAAAACACCAGAATCGTGGACTTTTTCATTTAACCAAAATGAATATCGAGATCTATTTTTCTGCCAATGACAACCAGTAAAGAGGCCCATGCAATCTAATGGCGTATGAATATCTAGTTTCGATCCACGTGGCTCGAAGTTTGTACAAGATGCCAAGATGGCGGCGCCAAATCGATTTTGACTAATATAACCCATCAAAGTGTTGAAAAGGTAATGATTTATGTATTTATAAATATAAAATTCTCTCACATAGTTCTGAATGATGCAGGTAATCACGAAATGACCATTTTAAATCGATTTGGAATCGTGTGGGTGATAATAGGGTGCGATATACGACATTTGACGTAGCGAAGTAATAAAGGTTCGGTTATATCGCGGTTATATCGCGATCTTCGAGATCTTGAGACCGAAAGATCGAGTTATAACCGAAGTTTTGTGTATTTGTCAGGTTTGTATTACCTTACCACCAGATCACGATAGCAATAGTAACTATTAATTTCCGCACTAAGTATTTTAATTTTCAATAATTGAAATTCTGATTTCACTTAAAGATACTCATTTCTTAAGTCAACAGAACTAATATTTGGTGATAATGATTTATTTAAATATTGACTTCATATTCTATAGACAGAATTCATTTCCAGCAGTTCAATTGTGTTTTTTGTTCTTCTGTTGCTTCTTGTTGTTTTTGTTTTTTTAACAGAATATTTTTTTCCATTCAAATTCATTTGCATTAGATTACATGTCAGCTTCTGTTGTAGATGTACAGCACCTCTTAAGTCTAAAGTATGTAGGTTCCAATCAATTAAGGTCCATCATATCTGCAGTTTGAAGACCTTAACAAGGTTATAAAGTTACTTTGTTGATAATTTTTTGAAAACCAGGAAGAAATCGTTTAATTTGAACAGCAGATTTTGTGTTAAAATATTTTTATATTTCAATTGCAGATATTATTTTTAAACCTTTATTTCTGCATTAAGCAGTAAACTAAGATCTCTACCAATTCAGTCTTCGTTTTGTATCCAAAAAAGGCTTTCTTCCACTTTATACAATTTAGATACAAATTTGAGATATGCCTGGCATTCTGGAAATTCTGTAAATTCTGTAAATTCTGCAGAATGTAAATACTATATATTCTATTGCTCTAAATGTGTGCCCGGTTACCAATTGGTAAAACTCTTGACTCTCGCATAAGAACATCCTTCGCTGCAGGACCCGGATTTAATCCCCGGTAGAGGATGGGGATGTTTTTTTCCATACTTTCTGCTCCTCCACACGGTCCTAGGATTTCTCCCAACCCTCTTTCTCGGCTGTTGAAAACAGCCAGATGTCGAATTGACCACCCAAACACAACAGTGTCTCGTTGGTCAGGAAACCATTATCCTCCGCGACCCCAAAGAAAACATACATCTATTGTGGAATATTTTAACTCGACTGCGCTACTAACCAAAAACTTCCTAACCTCTTTAAGTGTGACCAAAAAATTCTGAAAATACGTGTAGTTTTAATAAAATAAGGACCATACACACCATAATCCAAACACAAAAGAGTTTATAAAATGCTTCTTGACATGTTTCGGGGATCTATCCCCAACTTCAGATTACAATGAAACCAAAAACATAATGTCCGTATTACAACAGTGATGACATTTCTGTACAAAATGCTTTGGTGTATGATCTTAATTAGTTTTGTTTAATAATAGACAAGTCGGATTGTAATGGAATATTTATTATTGGAATATTCAAGTATTTTATAATGTTTTAAAGTTTACAATGGATTAGTTGATTTTGATCAGCCACATTTTGTTAATCATATACACAAACCCACTGGAATTGCATGTACCAAGACTACTATTTCAAAATCTTGTATAGATCACTGTTTTTCAGACATTAAGAATACAGGAACTATGACTACAATAATCGAATGGGACATATCAGACCACTTTGGAATAGTTTTTGAAATAAATAACTTAAATGATTACGTTAATGATGGAATTATAAACAGAAATATGAAATATAACAATCCTATGGATGATGATTTCTTCAGCAAAAAAGTATACGAACTGACTCTTCTAATTAGAAATAATTACAATCAAGATACGCACAAAATTATTAATAAATTACATAGAATTATTAAAAAAGCTAAAAGAAGAGAATTGAAAAATAAAAAAAAAAACAGTAGAAAAGGATCTAAATAAACAAATAGTAAACTATAAACATATATGGATGGGTAACGAGATAATGACACATATAGATGAAAAAAATAAATTATTCAAGGAATATAAAAAAAATAGGAAAAATAAAACTTTAGACAGAAAATATATAAAAAAAAAGAAACTGGGTTAAAAATTTCATTTATAAAAAAAAAAAAAAATTATTACAGAAATTTAATTGAAGATGATCCAAAAGCTAATGTAAAGATATGGAATCTTCTAAAAAACCAGAATAATTCTAAACAGAAAAATAATAACAACAATGAAATATCAAAATTATTAAAAACGTATGAAACAAAGACCATTTTCCAAGAACTAAAAAATGTATTTATTCAAAATAAATCAAAGAATGACAAAATAAACTATAATAAACAAGAAAGAACCAATTATGAAAGGAATTTTCCAAAAAATTCGATGTTTTTATTTCCACCAACTTCAATTGAAATATCAGATATAATATCCAATTTAAAGAATCATAATTCCATGGGATGTGATTTTTTAAAAGTAAAAGAAATCAAACTGCGTAAAGAAAATTTAGCAATGTTCTAAGAGGAACTGTTCAAAAACATTATTATAACGGGGTCATATCCAACTCTTTGGAAAATTGCCCATGTCATCCCTATCTTCAAAGGAAATAACACGGATAGCCCTTATAAGTTTGACAATTACAGACCAATATCCTTACTCTCGAATATTTCAAAAATCTTCGAAAGTTATCTCTATAAAAAAATTTATAATTATATCAAAAACAACAATTTACTAAATGATAACCAATACGCTTACCAACCTAACAAAAGTACTGAACTATTATTGAATAATTTTTGCGAAAACATAAATAGTAAACTAAACGAAGATAGAATCATATATATTGCGTTTATAGACTTTAGAAAGGCTTTCGATAGTATAGATCATGGTCTGTTGTTAAATAAACTAAATAAAATGGGCATAAGGGGAAAAATTAATGAACTACTAAAAAATTATCTGAAAAATAGAAAAATTAAAATAAAAATAAATAATTATATAAGCAAATTATATAATGTGAAGTCTGGGGTCCCACAGGGTTCTAACTTGGGGCCTTTACTATTTAATATTTATATGGATTGCGTGAACCTCTCAAATATTTTTATTTATGCTGATGATGTCCTTATCTTTGCGGAAGATATTGAACAATTAAATGCGTATAATAAATTACAAATAGATTTAAACAATGTAAATAAATGGGCAATAAATAATCATATGACTATAAATATTAAAAAAACTAAGATCATGATAATGAAAAATAAAAATAAAATTATTTATAAAAAACCTTACCATATGTTACATAAATTTACATGCAAAAATATTGACAATATCTGCCCGATAAATAATTATCAATGCAATTGTGAAAAAATTGAATACATAACGCAGCAAAAATATTTAGGAATCTTTATTGATGAGAAATTTTCTTGGAATGAACATTATCAATATGTCATCAAGAAATTAAATACATTAACGTATCTATTCCATAACTTGAAAGATTTAATTCCATTCAAACAAAAGTTAATTGTTTTTAAATCCTTGATAGATTCAATTGTAAACTATGGTCTAAATTGCTGGATCTTCATAAATAAGAAGCAAATTGAAAATATTAATAGAATATTATTTAAAATATTAGACAAAGTTTTTGTCAATTTCAAAAATAAAGGCAAAGAGGAAAAAAATAGTATTAGAAAAACATTTAAAATACTAACAATAGAAGAAAAATTTATCTATAAAGTAATAATAAAAAATTTCTTTGTTATAAAAAATGAAAGAAATAGAAGTAAAGAAGAAAAAAAACTCGAAATAACTGGTTGTGTACTCTAAACAATAATAAAATTAAGAACAACTATGGATAACGATTAAATAGTCATATTATATATAAATTATTTAAGCAAATTAAATGGGAAGATTACGAGTCTCCAAAAATTAAGGAAATAAAAGAAAAACTAATTTCCGATGTTATTGATAATAAAATTAAATTATAAATGTTATTAGTGAAACTTGACTTTAGTATAAACAGTTAGTGCGCGAGCACGATTATTTCTAACATTTTACTACTATAATTATTTAAACGAATATAAGACTTGTGTTAATTAAATAGCTTATAATTTCTTATTCTCATAAATTATATATTCCTATAATTTTATGTTTATTTCTTAATATTTTTCTTATTCTTAATAAATTTAATAATCTTTTATGAATCAATTTAAACTTATGTTAATGCTTGTAATTTAATTAGCATACTTAATATCAATTCATCAGACCTATACTACAGATGTGCATTTAGTATAAGCACACCTAATATGACTGAGGAACATTTAAAAAAAAAAAAAAAAGCATTTTAACAATGATACTGATTTGCCTATTGTTGTATATTATTGACGATGTTCGTATTCACATTTGGAATTTTATTGCTTAGGGAATTTACGGAATCCGTTTTTATGTTATTGGTTTCATTGTAATCTGAAGATGGGCATAGATCCCCGAAACATGTCAAGCACCGTAATATAAACTCTTTTGTGTTCGGATTATGGTGAATGTGTGGTCCCTATTTTGTCATATAAGATACACAATGAACATTCTTACGTGTAATTTTCTTTGCTCAATAAAGAGAGAGAAATAAGTTATTGTACTTACATGAATATTACAGATGTGTTTTTATTTCTATTATAAAATTATTATAAATATGCTAAAAGAAAACTTTATTTAATTCTTTTCTAGATAAAAGCTTTACCTGGATAAAGATGAAGTAACATGGTCTCTTTATCTAGGCTTACACTGTGGATTCTGACATCTTTGTTGGTTGGTCCTGATAGGGAAAGGTTCTGTTGGCGCTAGGGCGGACTGGAACTTGCATATTTCTTTGACATCTCGTTCCTTGTCTTGGCTGTTTCAAGGCGGGCTCGTCTTCTTCTGCTCCACACTCACCCATGTGGCTTCCACGCATCATCTTGAATTCTCCTAGCAGAGTTTTCTTGATTTCCATCTTGTATATGCCCTTTGTTAAGGGTTCTAGGATAGCACAGTTCAATTCTCCGTCATCCAGGAAAACATCACAGTTCTGTCAAATGTAACAGAAGATGCATTTAATCTTAGCCCCGATGCCACAATTTATGGTTCGAATTGCCTCCAAAACCATGATGTAGATGGTGTCAATCACTACTTTGGGGTATTTTCCATCTTTGGATTCTTGTGCTCCATAAGGATACATATGCGCTCTATCTTTGTTTGCTCTCATTCTGAATTGTGCTGAATTTAAAAATATCAATGTAGATTTGCTGTAGAAAACTTTTTAAATGAGATTAACAGAAGATGTACTTTTACTATTTTTCTAAGTTTTCTAAGATAAAATTTCATACTAGTTTCAAAAGCAGCTATAAATTGTACTTTAATTTTTATGAATATTTTATGAATTATGAGCAATTATGAATCTTTTTTAAAATCGTAGTAGAAAAACTGTTAAATGATAAATGCTTAGATCATAAATACTTTTGCAGTTAAAAATTTTTTTACATATAGTAAGCTGGAATATTGATCTAATGGAATAAAGAATATATAGAGGGTGATTCAATTCCTTCGCAAACCATAAAGGTAGGTGAGGAATACAAAAACAAACCGTAACTCACAATGGAACGTATGTCCGCAAACGCCACCCGAATGTGCTAGAGGACGCTGTTTGGCAGCACATTTAGTTGGGCAGTGTGAATCATCGTCATTTGAGACGTTGACTTTGTACTAGAAGGATGTATCGCTTCACTAATGCTCAGTGGGTAGATATGCGCCTAGCCTATGGGGCAGCGAACGAAAACGGACGAATCACTGTATGATTGTATCGTTAACGGTTCCCGACAGACATGTGCCCAATCATCAAACGTTAACACAACAGATTGTGTGAAAGTGGATCATTCGACGGAAACACGACGTGATTGTTTACACCGTACAGTTGATCCATTTGAGGAAGG
>JAFIDM010052525.1:0-18592 GCA_023159025.1 Thereuonema tuberculata | reverse complement strand
GACTTTCCTCAGCTGATCAACGCTAATGAGCGTGAAATAGCTATCCTGGGAATCTTTTCATGTGTTATCATTTTCTGACACTTTATTTATTTGCGCAAAAAAATCGTAGAGGCCAGCGGAGACTAGCATATGAATTTTCTACAGCCTATTTTATTTTTAATATGTATCTTTTTTTTTTTAATTTTATTCTTGGAGGTTCCACAATTTCTGCTAATTAAGAAAACAAGGAAGAAAATCCACGCAGACATTAAGAAAAAAAGATTAAGAGAATCAGAATCAACAAGGATTCGAAGATAACATTCAGCATAGAAGTCTGAAAACTTACCAGTCACACTATAGCTGACACCTGAAATATATAGGTTGCATTTCTGCCATTTAAGCGAATATCGGAAATCCGATGAAAACAATGCCAAATATTTAAACATGAGGAGTGTTAGCCACTAAAAATATCTTGATCCTGTCTTGTTTGGGCCCCTGAACACGATGATGAAATCCGTTTGTCGATCCGACTTTCCGTTCGGGTACAATAACATTAATGGGGGTGTTAGCCTCAAAAAATACCCCATTCCTATAATGTTTGGGCTGCTACAGTATAGATGAAGTTTGTAATATGGAATTGACAGAAGATATCGAATAAAACCTGAAATCGAGTAGTTATAATAAAGCTAAAGGATTATGTATAGACCCCTTATATATTTTTATATTCTATCCTTATCGTGTTAAAGGTGAGTCATTTTTATTTTAATACTAGCAAAAAGACCCATTCTTCGCTGTGGTTACAAAAAACAAATGTCGTAATGTGGATGATAACGAAATTGCAATTGCGAGATCACTTTGAAACTTTTCCGGTAGGTACAGACAAAAAAAAAAAAAAAAAAAAAAACAACTCAAAAGGTCTGATCTCATCACAAATCAATATCATTCCCGAAAACCTCGTAGAATGAACTAGTATCTTTGAACCATGGTTGCCAATTCACTCACCGCCCTCTCATTGTACACATAGTTACAGACTATTTGAATTTTGCAAATAGAGATTCCAAGATATGAAATTTATATCGAGATCGGAAATGTACGATTTCCCACCAATTTCTTTACTTTCTCTCTCACGTTTATACCCCTAGTTCCAGGTTATTCAATTTTGTAACGTCATAACCTTATCATTTCAAACCTTTCCTAGTTCGTAAAAAAATCATCTGATCATTATAAATCTTTTGGGAACGGTAATAGTTCAAATTAGTACCGCTAGATGGCGGCTTGTGAAAATACATTTAAAATATTAAGTAATTTTTATTGTGTAGATTTATGATTTAAATAGTTTAAAATATACTAGCAAATTTTCAAATATGTATGGTTTAAAAGAATATAATTTCTGTTCAACTTTATTTTTTTTATTTTTTATTTTTAACCATTCAGATTGTACTAAAGTAAAAAAAACTGTTGTTGTTGGTTGCTAATGGAAGCTTGTAATAAAAAGTTAGAATTTGTCTCGCAAGTGTTTTGCTTGTATTATGTTTTTTTTAAAAAGATTTGTTGGAGTCAACACGTAGCCTGACTAATAATATAATTAATTAAGAAGACAACTAACAAATCTATATCTAACCCCAAAACCCCGTCACTATTATGCAAATTTATATTTTAGCTCCAATTGTTGCTTAACAGAATTTGTATAGTTCTCAATGTCTACCAGGTGCATTTGTGGCGCATTTGTTAATATTTACAAACGTAAATTCTTTAACATACCCAAATGATGCACTAAGCATTGTATTAGCGGCCGCTAGGTTACAGCTTGCCTAGTAATAATACTGATGCATAAAGGAACGGTCTTGCATTTATATGCTCTTGCTTTTAATTATTTGGTTTATACAATTGTGCATATTATGGGACCGCTTTGCTTTTAGACAGTCAAAAGCAAAGCGGTCCCATAACAAGCGGTTCCTTATTTACCTTGATATATATTAAGATTCATTTTTAATTTCTGTACGAGTTACAAAGATTTAAATATTTAAATTGATAGCAATAGAGTAATTGAAATTTTAATTTATCAGTACCAAAAAATTGTTACTAAGTACATGAGAATTCTTTATTAGATCTAAATTACTTTTGTATCTTACAACAAAACGATCGAATTTGAATTGTAGTGAGTATTTCAGACGCATATGTATATTTTTTAAATACAAGTATTAATATCTTGTAGTGCAAAAGAATCTGTAACTTGAATAGTATTTGCTACTTTTGGGGAATCTTATACCCAAAAAGTCATTTTTTTGGGTATAAATTTCAATGTGATTTCAATGTGTTTTCAAACATTTAACGTGCATGATATTGGTTAAAAATCAATGGAAGTATTTGGCAAGTTTTATTAAGGCTGAGGCCGTTTCTCGCTTCCGACGTCCATTTTCTTCTGTCATCCAGTCGCCATGTTAAAGACCTCTAGTCAGGGCCGTTCCTCGGGCTGCAGGTGCCCTGGGCGAGACGTCTCAAGGCGCCGCCCCCCTCCCATCAATAATGCAACAATGACTGTGCTAAGATTTATGCTTGATAGTACCTTCAGTTTCAGACATTCAACATTTTACCTTAAAAATTTGGTTTACAAGAGTTATAAATGGCAAATATTTTATTGATTTTCTTTGCGCAGGTAAAATAAATAAAAAAATATTTTGTAATTTTAAAAAAAATCTTACTTCATGGCGGCCCCCCACCCGCGGCGCCCTCCGAACGGCCCTGTCTCTAGTGAAATATAAACTGAAAATACTTTTTAGTTTCCATTTGCAAACTAGCAAAACTTGTATTTGCTTGTATGAAAATACCGTATTTACGCGCATAATTTCCCCATCGCGTATTTTCCCCACCCCAGTTTTTGTGGATTACAAAATTCAATTTTTATTTTTATCGCATAATTTCCCCACCTCTACTTCAGCTGTAAAGATGGCGGGCTGCGCTGCGTGAGTTACGAAATTACGTCACAGTCGCGCACACACTTCCGTGCATGCCTATTGCTGAACTGTACTTTGAAGAAAAAACAAATGTTGAGATGTGATTTCTTATATTTTAAATGTTGCGTGTTAGTAAAATTGTTGTTAATTACATTTCTTGCTTTAAAAATCAATATTTAACATGGTTTTCCTTACACTTTCACCATATTTTTTTTCTTCAAATTGAAAAACATCGCGTAATTTCTCCCCCCCCCTTTTTTTTTGTCAAAATATTGATGAAAAAAAGAGGAAATTATGAGAGTAAATACGGTATATTATTACCCTGAAACCAATCATGAAATGTTTCAATGACTTTTTTTGTAATAGAGATAAAATTTGCATCTATTAATCTAAAACAATGTTTTCTCTTGAATTCTCCACACAAGTTCAGTAAATAACAAAATAAATTTGTCATTCAAATGAAACATCTTATACAGTTATCTCTTATTCCAATCACTTATTAAGATGATCTCAGATTACTAATAATGAAGGTTTACTTCCTCTAACTGTATCTAAAACAAAGACATTAAAGTTTCTGTACCAACTTCTAATGATCTATATGATAATTGCCATTGTTAACCTACAGTTTTCACCTTAGATTAGATACTTGTTTACATGCCAAACTCTGTAGAGATTCTCTTTTAATAGTTAAAAACTTACCATTAAAGTGTCAACTTCCGAAAATAAATAGTTTTAAGCTATCGCGATCATGGACTGCTGGCAGTCATCCAGAATTGGATTTTAAAACCTAAAACATTAAAATTTTGAAGCGATACATATTGAAGGGTTTTACAAACTTGAGATCGAATACAGTTTAGTTGCTGTTCCTTGTAGAGTTTCAACACTGGCTAATCAATAATTCCGATTAAAAAGCCTATGGAAAACGAACTAATAAAACCGTAAATGGTTATCCCATTGCTCTGGGAAAGGTCTTAGCGGAATGGAATTGGAAATTCCAACAGTTGATTGCCCACTTGTTTCCCCTCCGCAATTTCAATGCCAACTGCTTCGATAGAAGTCCGGGAATAGTAATCCATATTCACTTACTCAATTCACTCAAGTCATCCTTTCATTTCCAAATAGTTATTTATCTCCAAAGTTGATGGTAAATCAATCTTCTATTAGATGTATATGAACTTTTATTAATTTTCCTGAACTACACGAGAGTAATAATCATTTTTAACAAACATTCAAAGGAAATGAGGCTCATGAAATTAATCAGTCTGTGTGTGGGTATGTTTTCTCCCCACTCAATAACTTTTTGTTTTACAAGAGTTGTAAATGGCAAATATTTTATTTATTTTCTTTGTGTAAGTAAAATAAATAAAAAAAATATTTTGTAATTTTAAAAAATCCTATTGCGCTGGAGGAATCTTCTTTGAATTTGACATGCATAGTTAAGGACAAGAGACGACTTGCATTTAATAAGTTTTATTAAATTTACGTTTACTTTGTTATAATTAAGTAATTTTAATCTTAGAATGTATTTATTTATGTACTTATATATATATATGTAAAATATAAAATTCGAGTGGAGTCCTTGTCGAGAAGGTGACCTTTAGAAAAGCAATAGGAACAGAAACAAAGGATCTCTAAGAAAGAAACCGTCTTAATATTGCTACCGGCATGTGGGGCTCGGGGATGTACCTCCACGCACAGCCGGCGGCTAGGGTGACTTTACTGCGATGATCGAGACAATGGCTTCACCTGTGTGAATGTAGAACAGAATGGAGTTAAATCAAAATTTATTTCTTTATTATCAAACACAAATGCGGCGCAAAGTTCTAATTGTCCTGGCCTTCGGCTCAGGGGTGCCCTCTTCACACACCACAAGTCTAACGCAGACCCTCACGGCTACAGGTGGCTTTCCCGTAGACGCCTCTGTTAGGTTGTAGATTAAAACTGATAGGTTTTTAGATTAAAAAACTGTTTAATTTAATGCTAAACTTACAGAGCTAATTTTTGGTGAATACTCACATTGGCAATAATCTCTTATCGATCAACAATGAAAGGTTATGTTCATTTTGTTGACTCACGTGCTGATGAACACTCCTCGTGAAGGCATTATTTCCAACACTCCCACTTGCCTTACACCTGGTGTCGTTCATCAGCAGGTAACAGGTTGCCTGGTTTTCAGCAAGCCCAAGTCTTTTTATGCTCCACCAATGCTTCACTCTTCCGAGCCCTTTAGTCAGCACGTCTGCTATCTGGTTTTCAGTAGACACGTAGTTGACTATGATGTGGTCTTCAGCAATCTTCTCACGAATGAAGTGATGCTTCACATCAATATGTTTTGTACGAGCATGGTGCACAGGATTTCTAGCTAATGCAATAGCTCCTTGGTTGTCACACAAAATGTTGATTATAATCGGAGTAGTAAACAAGTTGTTTGTTATTTCCCGCACAAAGTTTTTGAGCCATATAGCTTCTTTTGTTGCTTCTGCTAGCGACATGTATTCTGCTTCTGTTGTAGAAATAGCAATAGTTGGCTGTTTCTTGCTATTCCAGCTGATTGCTCCATTGGCTGCAAAGAAAACGTAACCAGTAAAGCTTCTTCGATCATCCATATCGTTTGCCCAGTAGGCGTCACAGTGTCCAATGATAAAATTGTCCACATCTCCCTTTTTGTAGGTCAGTTTTTGATCCACAGTCCCTTTGAGATAACGTAAAATTCTCTTTACCGCTATCCAATGGGTCATTCCAGGGTTGGAATTAAATTGGCTCACAGCTCCCACTGCATGGGTGATATCTGGCCTTGTCCAGAGTGTCGCATACATTAAGCTTCCAACTGCAATTTGATATGGTATACGATCCATCTCTGCACGCTCCTTATCTGTCCAGGGTTGCTGAGCCTTCGTCAATTTTTGACCGGAGACTAACGGCGTCGACATGGATTTCGCATCCTCCATTGCGAATCGTTTCAAAACTGTTGGGATGTATGCACTCTGATCAAGACTGATGGTACCCTTCTCACGGTTTCTAGTCACTCGAATTCCAAGACAATAGTGAATTTGACCTAAATCCTTCATCTTAAATTTTTGCGACAGGAGTTTCTTTAATTCGTCCAATTTCGAGCGATGATTACTGAGGAGAATTAAGTCGTCGACGTATACAGCTATTAAGAAGATTTTCTTATCGTCATGCTCATAGTAAACACATGGATCATATCCGCTTCTTTTCAGTCCATGTGCTAAAAGTTCTCGGTCAAGTTTTTCATACCAAGCTCTTCCAGCCTGTTTTAAACCATACAGAGCTTTCTGTAATAAGCAGACTTTTTCTTCAGTTTCGGGTTTGATAAAATGTTCAGGTTGCTCCATATAAATTTCTTCATGAAGTTCCCCATTAAGGAATGCAGTATCGACATCCATTTGGTCAATTTCCATATTGAAGTGAGCAGCTAACGCAATTAGCAATCGCAATGTAGTTAACTTGAGCACAGGAGAAAATGTTTCATCGTAATCAACACCAGGTTTCTGTGAACATCCCTTCGCGACGAGCCTCGCCTTGTAGCGATTTACATTGCCATCTTCGTCAGTTTTGACTTTGAATACCCATTTACACTTTATTGCTCTTCGCCCTTTCGGTAGGTCTACAAACTTCCATGTTTTGTTTTGTTCAATTGATGCCATTTCATTTTTCATGGCTTGTTCCCATTTAGCTTGGTCATCACTAGCTAAAGCTTCGGAAACAGTTTGAGGTTCCGCTGCCAGAAAATACATTACAGGATTTCCAAGAAACTGTCTCGGCTTCGGCGTTCGTTTCGATCGTCTTAGTCCTTTGTCAGCTTGAGCTTGCTGTGGCTCTTCTCCCACTGACTTCTCTGTTCTTAGTCCTTCGTCAGCTCGAGCTTGCTGTGGCTCTTCTCCTACTGACTTTTCTGTTTCAGCCTCATTTGGTTCAATTGAATCCTTCACTGTTTCTTGATGATGGATTACATCAACACTGAGAGGAGTTTCGTGAAATGTAACGTCCCTTGATACTATAATTTCACGATAATTGTTTGCTTTGACTAATCTGTAGCCTTTATTTTTACAACAGTAACCAACTAGGATGCATTCGACAGCTTTATCGTCGAGTTTTGTTCGCTTGTTGTTGGGAACATGCGCGTATGCTTTCGATCCGGAAATGCGTAGGTGGGCCAAGTTGGGTTTTCGACCAGTCCATACCTCTTCTGGAGTTTTTCCGTTGACAGCTATGGTTGGTGATCTATTTTTTAGATATACTACAGTATTTGTAGCTTCAGCCCAAAAATGCTTGGAGAGATTTGCATCATGTAAGAGACATCTGACTCGTTCAACGATTGTCCGATTCGCTCGCTCTGCTACCCCATTTTGTTCCGGAGTATATGGAATTGTAGTCTCATGACGGATTCCATTTTGCATTAGAAAATTTTTCATAGCGTCATTAACATATTCGCCGCCATTGTCACTATGCAAAGTTTTAATACGTCTGCCAGTGAAATTTTCAGCTTCCGCCTTGAATTCCTTAAATTTGTTCAGCACTTCGTCTTTCAATTTCATCGGATAGTAAAATGTCTTTCTTGATGCATCATCAATAAATATCACAAAATAACGTGATCCGCCGAATGACCTCTCTTGCATAGGTCCGCACACATCTGAGTGCACAAGTTCCAAAAGTTCCTTTGCTCGATTTGCTTTTCCTTTTGGAAATGGGGTTCTTGATTGTTTACCCATGACACAGGCTTTGCAATGAAGTTCCTTAGTGTTATTAAAGTTCATGCCGATCGCCATTCCATCTCGGAGTCGTACCATTCCACCAATGCCTAGATGACCGCAGCGTCGATGCCAAATTTCAGCATTCACTAGGTTCACACTGGCTTGTGGGATACAATTTTGTCCAATATCTAAACGATGCAATCCATTAATCTTAGTGGCACTAGCTATCAAATTATTTTTCTTGTCATTAATGAAGCATTTTTCGCCCTTGAAGAGTACTTTAAGACCTTTACTTGTAAGCACGCTTACTGATAACAAGTTCGTCTTAATTTCGGGTACGAACAACACGTCACAAATTTTAGCAACTTTTAATTTACCTTTGACGTTGAGTTCCACTTCGATGTCACCAACACCTTCTGCGATGATTTGTCGCTTGTCAGCCATGTATATAGGGCCGTTGTTTACCCAACTCTCAGACGAACTTCTCTCTTCTCCGGAACTGGAGACTCTATTGTGGCTCTTTCCACCCGCCCAACTGCCTTTGAACGGCTCTACTCCTCTATTTAAGGCCGCTCGCTGCCTCGTTCCAATCTCCGGACTGATCAACTTCGAACAGGGAAGCCGGATTGGCCGAGGCGATTCAGGATGCGGGGGAGTGTCCAAATCGAACGGTAACAATATTAATTCGCAAATAATTCTCAAAATCGATAGAATATGACTGTAATGAATTGGATTCAGAGAACTTCCATAATTAATGAGGATTTAGGTTTTTTTTTTTTTAGAAAATGAAAGAAAATCTTGACTGTTTGCTTCAGCAGATATTATAATTAAAAAAAAACCATAAACAACTAAAAAGTGTCCTATTATTTTTTTTTCCAAATTTAAAAAATAAAAACTAAACAAAAAGAAAAAGGAAGATTTTTTTTAAGAAAAGTAAATTTCTCAGGAACTTCCTGTTTTTTATTAATAAAAAATCACAAAAATTCAAAAGTGATTACTTAAAAAACCTGAATCTCTTCGGTGAAGCAACAATCGTTTTGCTATGAAAAGCTATTTTTCTTTCTTAAATTTCAACCATATTCACAGTACGAAGAGTATCTTCCGATATGAAGTAAGAATGGTGCGAAAAATATTTTTCTCCAAAATCTGAAACAGCTTGGAATGTAGAACCAAAGAAATATATAACGAAATTAAAGTTCGTTTAATAGAAAAGGTCGTCCTTAGTTTTCAAGGAAAAGTGTTGCACTGAAAACCATCTGTCCTTGTAAAGAGTAGATTTTAAATCATAAATACCAGATTAAGATCTTTTGACATTTTCGTGGATTCGCAGTCTTGTGAATCTGTTAAATATTAATCTGATATTTCATTATGTATCCTTATTTATAATTTACTATACAATTACACAAATTAAACCTCAGTAACTTAATATCTGCATGGCCTGTTTATGGGATTGCTTAACTTTTTAACTTAACTTAAAGTCTAAGTAAATATAAAGAAAAGGCTGAGGAATATTAAAAACAAATAAATAATAAATAATATATATAAGTAATATATGTTTAAATAAATAATAAATGTAATAATAGATGTAGAGCAATTTTAATTCCATAGAATTAAAGATGAGGTTTGACTTTAGTACTGCTTTTTCCCTTGTAAGTCACAGCCACCACCGACATTGAATCTATGGATTTATCTTCATTATTAAATATTCATCTTCAGGTCTATTGAGATCTATTGCGGGACGTAAGGTAACTGAAGTTTAATGACCAACGAGACTAAGCTAAGGTTGTGTGATTAGCCTTCCATCTTAACCTCTGAGAAAGAAACCCGCTACCCATTCATCAGAGGGCTGGGTGGACCCTCCAATCCTTCTGGAGGAGAATTCAGGTGGGAAAATTTCCGGCCTCCATCCGAGATTGAACCCAGCTTTCCCAGCCGCCAGTCAAGAGGGTTACCACTTGCCACAAGGCCCATTTACCTGCATTCTTCTTCTATATTTTACTTTTTGGTACAACATGGACTGGATTGAGATGCAGAAAACAATGCGCTAGAAAAAATTAGTTAAAGAAATTTGCAGTAGTGTAAAATGTAGTTTTGTAATTGAAAAAGAAACAACACATAAGTGAACAGTGACATGTATGGTTTGTTTGTGAAGACATACGACTTTGTTCAGTGGCGCACTCACAATGAAAAGGGGCTAAGTGGAAGAAGCCTCCCCCGAACTCAAAAGTAAAGAAAGAGCGAGATAAAAAACCTTTATTAAAGCATTGACATATCTGCATCTTATTATTTTGGAAAGTAGCTCTGAAAAAAATTATTTTTAAATAGGCCTACATCTGAATGCACTCTTTACATTAACATCTTCAGCCCTCATCCCCTAAAGCCTTAATCCTAGGTGCGCCTCTCACTTTGTTAATCAGTGACTTTTTCTTTTTCATTAATAAGTGAAACATAATTGCATTTCAGATCTAAATTACAGTATTCCCTGATAATGTCTTGTATCGAATAATTTTAGATATTCGAAATTTATGTCAAAGTGAAAGTGTAAATAATATTCATCAGTTAAAGCGAGATCTAACAAGTGGGAAAAAGTTAATTAAATTTTTTATGACCAAACTGGTAATTCAATTATTCAGCGATTTAAAAACTTAATTGACAGAGATCGGTTAATAAGAACCTCAGTGGAATCCGTCTCGTATTGCAATGGTTGTTGCTACCTTCCTTCTCAGTTTCCATTCCCTGCTTCCTGCAAACACGCAATTGGCGCGTTGATCGCGGCGGGAGGACGATGAGCTGACATCGGCCACTGTGGCATTGCGCGGAAGCATCGCACTCGGTACCATCATGCCAACCTCGCTCTCTGTGCGATGCGGCGCTGGAGGAGCATGTGCCGACAGCAACCATCGGATCCCCGCCCAGTAAGTACTTAGCCGTATTGGTAGTCCTCAAATGCCTCGTGGTTGAATAAGGAAACAATTGTTTCTAAGCGGGGGCATCGGGAACACACGGCGGACGAGAACAATCGTCACACGGCCAATTTCGCAGTCCATCACCGAGAGTATTACCTGAGTTCATGGGGGAAAGAATATTAGCGAAAGTTCATCTCCTGTTATCCCAGTAAAATCAATTGTTTACTATGAAAATGGTCAGTGCAAGTGACCCCGTCTAATAACTCATGACAAAGAAGTAATAGAGTTATTATAAAGGTCAAGGAGTTTATGAATTTGTCCAAAATTCAAGAATAAATGGATAATCATCTGGGAGTTCAAATACGTAATTTTAATGGATGCCAGCGTAACTATTATATACACTATTATCATCAGTTTTTTAGGCTTTTTTTGAGGGGGGGAGGCTAAAATAAGTTGGGGTTTTTTAATTTTTCTATGTGACAAATCGACATTCAAATCAGTCGACACATACAACATATGGATTATTCAGTGGGATTTCAAAAATAGAACTTCAGTAATTTTACGAAAAAATCCTTGAAATTGTAAATATCAATGAAAACTTATACTTCATTCAGCGATTTATCTGGCAGTTATGTTTCTGTAACGATAAAAGCAATTTTTTAATTGAAATTGCTCACAAATTGAGAGATGTTAAAGTTTTGTCCTGTCCTATTTCAACAGAGAAAAATGTTTCACTTAATTTCAATTTGAAGTTCATTTTATAATTTCATCGCTTATTTCTATATTAATTTACAGAAATTGGTAGTTAATGCCAGACCCACAGCCATTGGAAACTTAAGAGAGCATTCATTTTTTTCGATTCAAACACTTAGTTAGAAAACACTTATCCTATTCATGGAAAACGTATGTGTTTTCATTTTCAAGAAAATTCGAGATTTATGTAATAACATGGAGCTCTATCTCCGGATAGCCGCTAAACATGGAGTTGTGCTTCAAAACTACGAGGTCTCTTAACATGTTCTAATATGTTGGTTCTGGGCTGTCTGAACTTAACTTCAGATTTCGGAATGACCTTCAATTTTAGGAGTCGTTATCCACCATGTTATTTTTCTCCATTCTTTGTCCTGCAATCTGCTAGGCGTAAAAGGAAATTAAATATGGCATTAAATAAAACCCAAAAATCATGTATTTAAAATGAAAAAAAATTAAACGATTAGTATACCATTATAGCGACAGTTTTTGTAATTAGATTTATACTTCAAACCTTAATTTATTTTTAGCGGTCCCATGTTACAGTTAACTTAGGGAACCGCTATTGCTTTTGTGTTGTCTGTCACACTGTATGTTACACTCTGTAGCGGTCAAACGGTTAGAGATATTAGAATGAAACCTTCACCAGTGTGTTCAGCATCAAAACGTAGATGATCACGTAAAAAATCAGACCTGTAGAACTACTCCCTGACCCCTAATTAACGTTTTCCGTAGCAGTATTAGTAATGATAACGATTAACACAGTAATAATACTGATGCTTCATACACAACAACACTAACAATTGCCAACAGGACGTCATTATTAATATTTACAAATGTATAAGTTTTTTAATATATCCATATGATGCACTAAGCATTATATTAGCGACCCCTAGGTTACAGCTTGCCTGTAAAACATATATGGATAGTCTTGCATTTATATGCTCTTGCTTTTAATTATTTTGTTTACACAATTGTGCAAATTATGGGGCCGCTTTGGTTTTGACACTGTCTAAAAGCATTAATTACCTTGTTTTATTATTATTATTATTATTCCCTCATATCAAGAGTAGGGATTGGAATCAATATCTAGTTTCATGGAATGAAAGTACGTATTTTGTCTTGTAATTATTCTCAGATACACGAATGACATGTAGTGGTTTCTGTCACACTGTTCTGTGTTAATGCACATACAAGGTAGATCAACATGGAAATTTATTAAAACTAATTCTTTTAAAATTCATGGATTTTACTGAAATGTATTATGGTAGACCAATCTCTCACCTATTTCCTTTTATCTTAATGAAATTTTGAACAGGATAGGAATATGTTCATCCACTCCTATTCAATGAAGCAGACGCTATTTAATTTTTAAACAACTTTTTTTGTTAAACTTCGCAGCGTCACAATACTGTTATTTTCTCATACATTTTATTTAAATTGTTATAATGTATGTAAATCACATTCTTAACGGGCTTTTAGTAAGTCTACGTCTTTGTTAGTATATTGTACATCCTACCTATATATTTTATATATAGATTTCAGAAGTAAAACATATTTGAGGGACCCTTCGAATATTTTATAGATTTTGAATGGGTCGTCATAAAGAAAAGCTTGAGAACTGATTTGCATAAGATAGTCTCACAATACCTTAATCTGGTAATTGAAAGTAAATTTAAACTTAGAGCCAGGGCCGTTCCTGGGGCTGCAGGGGCCCGGGACGAGACGTCTCTAACGCCCCTCCCCCATCAATAATGCAACATTGACTTTGTGCCAAGATTTATGCTAGATAGTACCTTCAGGCATGACAGGTCAAAAGGATCGCATCCCGATGCTAAATATGAATGACAAAAGATTACCTGCAACTGCAATGAATGGTTTATACATCTTAAAAATGTCTAAGATAATTCTATTATTGAATCTGTGTTAAATTCGATATTCTTGTTGAACTTTTGTGTAATCCCAATATTCTTCTTCTGTAAATTGGTTGTTCAAGGGTTATAAATATTTTATTTATTTTCTTTGCTAAGTTAAAATAAATAAAAATATATTTTGTAATTAAAAAAAAAATCCCTTTTCGTGGCGCCCCCCTACGGCGGCGCCCGGGGGAACCGCCCCGCTCCACCCGCTCTCGAAACGGCCCTGCTTAGAGCTACCAATCATATTGCAGGATTGCTTTTTCAGCTAATTTTCACTGAGATATTATAATTAAATTGAAAATATTTAATAGCAATAGCAAAATATTTAATAGCAAAACGCTGGTAGCTTTATTACCAAATTTATATTGTCAAAAATTATATTGTGTATATATTATACAGTTTTCAAAAACAATTTTTTTTTAAATTATTACCATTTCCGTAAATAACGTTATTGAAATTAAAATTCACTTAAAAACACATAAGTGAAGCTACCACATCTTAGGGTAAATTTAAGTAGCAAAACAACGGCACTTTATTATTTATTTTTTTAGATAAAAAAAGAAGTTATCTGGTGTTGGACTAATATGTAAAAAGAATTCATAATTGTGGAAGATGACAGGATGTCAAATGTCAGAGCCAGCGTCATTTCGGCGCTGTTGCACATTCGTTGGCCATTCTGTTGCACGATCCTCAAAATTGTTCAGAATTACAATGCGTTACTATCTTTAAAAAAATTATCTCGTTCAACAACTGCTACCTCCTGATCCTCGGAAACGAGAGACCTTCCCTCGTTAGTTCGGATTTTCTTAGTTCGCTATATTTCTTAGTTCGGATCGAGGTTGACTCGGAATCGCTCTGGAACATTCTATGGATGGACAAGGCACATTTCCATCTGCACGGCACAGTTAACACGCATAATTGTCGCATTTGAGCGAGAGAAAATCCCAATTCTTGTCTGGAAATTTCTTTACATTCCCAAAGGTGACAGCTTTGCGTTGGTTTATGTCAACATTCATTGTTGGGCAGTTTTTCTTCGAAAAGCGTGGGTGCACACGTCCTACTCTATGTTCCGTTACTAGCAATCGATATACATCATTACTAACCACTTCAGTGATTCCAACAACGTCAGTATCTTGATTCAATAGTGTTCATGCAGGTTGGCTCATGTCCTTCCACACATCGCCAATTAGTGTTAAACAGGTGCTCCGCAAACATAACACTGATGACACTTTGGCCGGCACTTCAGTACTGGGTGGTGCGAACGCTTACCGGATCTCACCCCATGCGATTATTGGCTTCACTACGACGAACTGCAAATTTTAATAATAACTTACATCAAACGCACTTATTTCCCTTAATCCTTTCCCTTAAATCATCCGAGTCTAGGTGAAATCTTTTTTCAGGCTTGTGTTATTATGCTAGCTTTACATCAATTTGAAGCTGGTTAGTTGATTCTTATACATTTCTACAGATATGCCTACAAGAAGAGCTCTACTTTACTCATTACCATTTGATTCCATTTACTTACTATTAAAAATTCCATAAAACTGTACAAGTGATTCAAAATGAAACGTCATTCGGAGTTATTGAAAGTCCTCATCAGCACATGTCAAAATCATTAAAGAGAAAAAGAAATGTGAATTTAAAAGGAAAAAAATACACTCCACAAAAACACACAAAAGATAGAAATATAAAGGTAACAAATATCCGCTCCGCCCTCCTTCCCCATCTTCCTCAATGCAGTTGAAGTAAATCAGGATTCTGTTTTTGAATGTTGCATCTTGAATTCTCAAGTTAACATTTCAAAATATAAAAAAATTTCAATTTTATCTCCTCCATTTCTAAAACAAAGTAAGCGATTATCTTAAAAGAAACTTTGATTCATGTTAATCAAAACTAACTTTTATCATTTAAATGTTTTGTTTTAATTGTATGAATTTAGTAATATGATTGGTTTTGTTTATAATAGGTTTCAATGGAAGTAGCTACACATTAGGAATTAATTCATTTGATAAAAAGAGAATTGCATGTTATTTTAAGAAATTCCGTTATTTCATCTATTTCAGAGTGCATAACTAAATAAAAACTCAAACAGGATTTTGATTACGATTGCATCGTACATCCTGAAAACCAGCTAATTTCTATTTTATATCCATGTTTTAATGAAGAATAAATTTACAGAGAAGATACTTTTTCAATTTATTACAGGATGTAGAAAAAAAGAATTCAATTACTCTTCTTTTAATGTAAATGATGATATATTCTAAAATTATTTTTAATTTGTAAATTCTTCTATGTTTAAACATAGAAGAATTTACAAATTAAATTGAAAAAACCTTTTATTTAAATAAATTTATCTAAAACTAACTTTATTAAATTATTTAGTTATTACAAAATTATTAAAAATTATTTACTCAAAATAATCCAAAGTATTTCCAATTGTTATAGTGTAGATAACTAAGATTAATGAAAATGTTATCACTAATAACCTATTATTAAAAAGTTAAGAGAATGGTAATGTAGAAAAGAAAAAATCCTTTCTATATAATTTTGCTGAATCAAAACTATGCCTATACGTATTTAATTTAAGCTTAATATGTAACAGATATCTAGAAACATAGCAGCTATGTTCATAAATTTTAACGCTTTGTAACTTCCCTGAGAAAACTTGCTTAATTTTCGATGCTCAGTTAACCTTGCTCAGTTTACCACAAGTGTATCTTTTCAAACACCAACAGTAATTGGCAATCATTAACTTGTCCCAATAGCCTGAAATTCGTGCTTAACACTATCAGAAATAATTTATTTTAATTTTTTGCTTGTAAAAGAATAGCGAAAACTTATTTTGCATAATATTGATTTCTGAAAACTTTAACCTGATGAAACAAAACCTAAGCCAGTTTCAAAGGTTTCTTGGGGTTGAAAATCTCAAAATATGAAAAGTTTATCAGCAAAGATCGTATATAGCAGTGTTATTCATTTGTCGCGATTTATTGATTTTTTTGTTTTTGTTTTTGTTCACTGAAATCAACCTTCATTCGATAAGCGAATCAATTCTATTTTCCTTCTCAATGTTTCCTTCTCAGGGCGCTGTGTTTCATCAGCACAAACTGATTTCAGCTATCAGAGTCGGATTATGGGATCGCCATTTTAACCTTTATTCTGTCTTGATGGAAAAAAATGGTCTAGTTAGCACCCATCACAACCGGGAAGAGCAAGAAAAGGGAAGCCAGATGGAATATTGACTCCATTGGGTTTATTTCAAACACAAGGAGCCGGGGGGGGGGGGGATAAATAAAACAAATTAAATTATGGCGGTTGTGAAGGCTGCTAGCTAGCCCTTTTTTTTTTCTTAGGAGCAGAAAAAAAGCTAAAACGTGGACCCTCCTCATCCGACTCACAATCGCACGTTCGATCCGAAAATCCATGCACTATTTTATTTTTACACCAAATTTGACAAAAATATTTCGATGTTCGCCTATTTTTCCAGTACTTTATGAATCACCCTGTATGTTTCTTGTTTATTTTGAACACAATATATTTCTCTGATTAATGTTAGGATTTTCACTTTTCTTCTTTTCGCAATTTTTGCTTGTTTATCTTGAACGACTATCAAATGGCATTCAGTTTGTTTTCTTTTCTTTTTTTTTTTTTGACAATTCTTTCTAATCTTTTTTTTTTTTAAATATTACAGGCATTTCAAATTGTTCCATTTCAATTTAGGTCAATTCAAGGGGAATGTGACTTATTTATAGAGAATAATGCTATTTTAACTGACTATTTTCTTTATTTACATGAAAATAGCTGCATAAAGCTATTCCTATGTTGGTTACAGACGTGCATTAATCCAGTCTTTCCATTTTCGATGACTCAGTGAATCTTCTCACTGCTGTGCTAAAAAAATAATCATGTTTTAAACAAAGTTGGAAATAATTTACTTACATTACTTTCAACAAGTAAATTTTGGCTTTACTTCAAAAAGTTTTTTTTTTATTTAATTGCTTACGATAGCAGTGATTCAACCCCTACCACTATCAGCAGGATCTCCCTATTAATATTAGTAGACAGTGGATTTTCAAGCTTAAGATTGAATGGGACTCCTTAATCATGGGTGCCTGTTTTAATAGTTATTTTTATTTTGTTAAAGTTTGAAACCTTGGTTTCCACAGCGAAGACAATACGGCGGATCAAGCACAAAAGCCAATATTGCCAAGTGTAAAGAAACTGTGGAAGAATGGTTAAGGATGGTTGTGTCATAATTTTTCTAACTTATTATTATTATTAGCAAAACACTAGTGCTTCGGACGGGTTACTAAAAATAATTGTCCTGATGTGATGAAGAAGAAATCGTAATTGTGTGATCACTTTGAATCTTTTAAAAAGTCACGTGAAAAAGTCACTTGGTAGTTACATACTAATGTTACTTTCCTATTTTGTAACTTGATAAGCTCTTGATATCAAATTAATATCGAGATCGGAGAATATAAGACTTCCCATCCCTTTCTGTCCACATCCTATCATTTCAAAACTTTCCCAGTTACAAAGTAATGTTACATTCTTATTGCAATTTGTAAACCCCGTAAAATCACCTTTCAACGAAGTTGATCCCCATGGTCAAACATTTACACCTCACGCAATGCAAGTATCGAAAATTCGTTAAATACGTATCTTTTCGATTTTGACAAAGACTCATGTGAAAGATTCATCCTAAATTTTTTATGTGCACTGAACGTAATCGAAAATCAATAATAAAGCCATACATCTGATCAATAATAATAAATTTAATTAACGCTGAAAAAATTAAAAGAATCTACGACCTGGTTTCTTACTTTATAACAGAAATCGAAAAAGAATTCTTTTGTTGTAATTTTTTCAGTGTTCATTAAGTTTCTAATTATTAGGAGTCATGTCTGTAAGTCAGGCACATATGACATCTCAGATTTTAAAAATAAGTTGAGGGTAGCTCCTGCTCGGCAAGATAAGATGCCAAGTAGAGAAAGTTGTTGCTGAAACCGCACATATCCTTCATAAAAAATTCCTTCCAACTTTTTTAAAACGTACCGATGTGAAATATTCCGTATTCGCATGGCCTGTAATGGCTGCACTATGGTGGTACCATTCCAAATCACGTTTTTGAGTGTTTTGGTAGTAGTAAAGTTTGCTTTTGAGAAGAAAATATCGTGGTACAAACAAAAGAGAATTGACAAGCTACTGCCAGATATACGCAATATAGTTACTGACGCAGAGAAAACTAGAAGTGTGTACAGCTTCCAATGACATCCTACCACGCCATTCATGTTATCATCCCTGAACTATCACCATATCAAGGGATTCCTTCTCAAAAGATGTAAACGTTGATACAACCTCAG
>JAFIDM010052524.1:3749-18593 GCA_023159025.1 Thereuonema tuberculata | reverse complement strand
TATTGACTACCATATGGATTACTTATATTTTTAGGACCACACAAATCGTGTGAATTATTTCCATCGTTTCTTTGGATCTTATATAGTTTAATTTTCTATGTTGCGATTCAGTTATCTTCCCTATCTTGCAGGGTTCGCAAATAGATTTTACATTAACTGTCTTAATGTCAATTCCTCGAAGTGGCATTTCTTTAACAATATAATTAAGCTTCTGATAAGAAATATGCCCTAGCCTTTCGTGCCATAAGGTATCTCGATCAATCTCAGTTTTCACGTAACTTTTATGCTCTGGACACATTACTCTGACATTTGCATGAAACAGTCTGTTGTTCAAATAGCCTTTAATAACTTTATTCCTATATTTATCGTTTACCATATACTCATTCCCTTTAATTATTTAAGTAAAGCCGTTTATGGCTAGCTGAGTGGCCGAAATCAAGTGCACTCTTAAATTTGGGACATGATAGGTGTTAGTCAACAATAAAGGTACCTTTCTATGTTGGTTGATATAACACGATAACTTTACGGTTCCTTTTCCAATAGCTTGTATTGGTGTATGGATGCACCATGAATATTTATTGGTTCAGGAAGTTTAGTATATTCTTGAAAATCATTTAGCTTACAACTTATATGATTCGTTGTAGCAATGTCAAGCAACCACACATTATCCTTCATGTTGGCAAGCATACATTTAGGCTCTGTTGATATAGTTACAACTGCAGAGTAAGGATTCTCCTTGTGTGAATTTCTTCTTTCACTACATCCTTCATTATGTTTCTTAGATTTAGATTTATACTTAAATTTACAGTTCTTAGCTAAATGTTTAGGCTGGTTACAAGTATAACATTTACGTCTATTTTGACCTTTATCAGTACATGTTTTGTAACTGTTTACTTCTTGCTGAGTGATCTCCTTTTTATCGTTGGCTTTTCTATCCACTTCATGTATTAGCTTATCGACTAATATTTCAAACTTGAATTGTGGCGTGTCTTCCGTTAACATCAAGCCTTGGGCAGTGGCATCATACTCTGGTGGTAAACCCGACAATAAAATCCAGCAAAGTTCATTATCTGCAATAGTTCCACCAAGCTGTTCTAGCTCTTTGACTAAGAGTTACATATTCATTATGATGTCTTCCAACTTTTGTAAGTTCTTGAAATTAGATATTTCGTAAATCTTTCTCTTTAATCTAGTAATCTTTAGATTATCTAATTTGTTGTATTTAGTATCTAACTCTTTCAGTAATACACACGGATCTATTTCTTCCTTAATTAACAGCTTATATTTGTCTTGTAACTGATTAACTATTGTGCCATAAGCCCTCTCTGATTTTTCTTTTAATTTTCTTTTCTCTATTTTATCTTCGAAATTATCAATGTCGCTAAGAGATAGATTGGCTGCTTTCCATATGCCATCTTTCATTAATAAATTCTTTATTACAATCCGCCACGTTGTATTTGATAATCCACTTTCAGCCATTTTGCATAAACCACTCAATTTTACTTTAATTTATTTATTTCAATTTTTAATGCTCAAGTATCATATACTAGTGTATTTACTAACACTTTCATTTACTAAACACAACATGTGTTTTCTTTCACATGCGCAGTGGAAGCAACCACTGAATAGTCATAACCTTTTGTTTATCCCTTTATTTTTAATCAGATATTATTTCCTTAAAACTTATATTTCTCATAAATATTCAAATCGAATATCTTACTGGGTTAGCAGAGCTGGGGTGAATGTTAATTGCATGTGTTGAGCACTAAAGTAAAATTGACAAAAGTGGAAACATTTTGTTTTGTGTAAAATGTATATTATATCTTTTAACTATTACAAATGACTTCTTTACAATATTTCTATCATATCAAAGTTCATAGTTCAAAGTCTTATCAGTTCACTTCTTATCTTGTTTAACACGATGATATCTTCTTAATTAATCTTTTATTCTTTATTTAACACAGTTCACTTATTCTAGCTGTTAATCCTAACTGAACGAATTTTCACCTAATGTGATTAATAACGACTTATCATTTTCCCTGATAACTATGACTTATCACCTTATATGATATTACGGTTTAGGATTTTATCCACCCTAATGTTACTTTTCATCTAGTATGAATTATTTTAATGATTTCGTTCACCTTGTATGATAAAGAACTTATTCTTGATTAATATGAATTATTTTTTACTTCTATATAATTCACAACACTATTATTTCGATGATCTATTTAAGAACATTTATCTTCTATAATATTCCTTCTAATAATTCCTGGTAGAATTATTAACTAATAGTAGATTCCTTTTACTATTTATTTATCACTTGAATTATTTATTTACTGTTATAAGTTTATCAATCGTTGATCACTAATAATCGAATGTTCTTTATCACCTTACAAAATAGTTCCTTTGTAACTTATCTTAACTTCATCTGTTATATACGATGAATAATAATATTAATTCTTAACTTTCCTAGTTAACTTCTTTAATATCCCTGGATTCAAAAGATAATATAACTATCTTCAACTATTTATTTCCTCAATGGCTTGCAATTCGATAATCCTAAGGTTTGCTATTTTTGCATGTTCCGTAGGCCTATTTGTTCTCGTCCGTCTTTGGACCGTCAGTGGAAATTCTCAAGTGAAGCTTTTTACTTACAGTTCATTGAGTTCGTTGATACATTACTCTTCGTCTAGTAAATGTAAATCTGCGATGCCTCATTTGAATTGCCCGCCAGATCCATTTCACATTTCATCTCGGCTTCCATTAGCTCCCGGGATGAACTCGTTGTCGACCGATTTCCTATTCTATCAGTCACTATTACAATTCATTTATTTGAATTGTTTTAACGAAACTCAAATTTAATGCTTACTGATTTAATACTAAAATGCTTAAAGCTTAATACTATTTATCATTACTAAGCTTGAACGGTTAATACATTTGTCCGTTCCACCGGAGATATACAACTACCGGCTCTTACTTCCTTTCGCATTGCAAGCGTTCGTCAGACCTCTAAATGTCGTGCTTGCGGCCTCGGGATTTCCATAGTTATTATATTATTGTCATTTCCGGACAATACCGCAGTTAATATTCAACTATTCTGTCTATGACGTCATCTCTTAATTTCAATTTTGACTATTTACTTTACACTTTAAAAAAATATGTTTGAAGCCTTTTAAAATACTAATATTTATTTTATAAATAAAATAAATTATCCCACACGTACCATTGTCAGTGGCTCGCTTCAAGTAAGAGCGGATATCTCTTGGTGTTTTTAGTGGATCCACACTGTAATACTTCAGATATTGAAAAATCAGGTCGTAAGTGGATCCATTGCGTTGCTTCAGCTTTTGAAGTGCTTCCTTGACAGCAATGGTAATCTTGGGAAGTGGTTTTGGATCAGAATAAGTGGGAATGGATTCTGTAGGATCGATTTCCGTAGGTTCATCTACCTCTTCAATTGGAGGAAGGTATCCATGGTCATCAATACCTTCACCACAATCATCATCTTCGTAGGTACCATCATCAGCCAGAGATTTCATTTTGTCCTTTTGTCCTTCGTTGAATTTAGACGTTATTACTCAAAATAAAACGACTTGAAGTTCAGTCCACTTGAAATGATTTCAATTCCTATCTTCCAAAGAGTCTAGAACATCAGATGAGAAGCTGTAATGAAAGCAGCAAAAATAAATATCAGGATCACTTCAAATTAGAAAATGGGACAGCTTCTCAGCTCAAGGTAAATTTGAAGTGGACTGAACTTCCTGTCGTTTTATTTGGAGTAATGTAGTTGACCTGATAAAAATGTTGCCAAATGGAAGTGATACTAAATACAAATATCCAAACTTTGTTGCTTAAAATTAACGTTATTTCATATATTTACCATATTACATTTTTATGTGCAACTTATTTCTTATAGTAAATGGCTACAAACAATTAATGAGATATACTTATTCATTTTATTTATTCAGTTGCATTATTAAATATATATACTTAATTGAAAAAAAAATGTTTAAAAATAAAAAACAATAACATTAAAATATATATAATTGAACCAAACCAAATTTTAAAATTTTTATAAATAAACTTAAATAATTGAAAAGTTTGAAATGTGTAATTATGGACTATTCCGCGTACATGGCATCTCTACTGCGAAACTCAGACACTATCCTTCGTATTCTTTCGTCAGCTTGTCGATACTTCCGAAGTTTGAATTAATTTTGTGACATATCACATCGTTAATAATTAACAATCATATTACGAATCACTGCTACGTAATATTATTCACGAATCAAACAATAATTTCGTAACATATCATAATGCTATTCATTATCATGCATCATTACAACATATTATCATGAATCATTATTACATAACATTGTTCATTAATAAAGTAACTCCATATAACTCCTTCATAGTATTTAAAATTGTTTATTTAAATACTAAAAATAGCAAATTTTCGGGAACGTGATACGTAATTCCCTTCCTCAAGCCAAAGTAAGAATAAATGAAACAAACAATAATACAAAAAAGAAAGAACATCAACAATTTAAGATTACACATCAAAGTGAATGACACAAAATTGTTGTAACAATGACAATTGAATCAATGGGTGAATTTATAGATAATGACAAGAATTAACGTTTACGAGAACAATGAGTTGATTAAAGTTAATAATTTAAAGAATTTGTACCAGTGATAGTAACACCATATTTATTGTCTACTTTAATAAAGTCTCTAACTAAACGAATGGTGATGGGGTCCACTTTGATGCCCTTCATACCTATTAAAGTTACTGTTTCTAGTATTCTTTATGATGCAACTTTCTATTATCTTGACTTCTTCTTCCATGATATGACCTTTTATGCTTTACAAAATATGAAAAGAAGAGATTTTGTAGAAGAATTTGGTATAAATATTGTTCATTAATCTTTATTTCATTTCCAAAATTTAATTTTTTTTTACATATATAAAAAAATATTTACATAAAAAAGTAAATTTATATATACTTTAAATGTTTTATTTTAGATCACAAAATATATATGTATTATTTATGAGTAGTTTCAGATAACATTCATTCCGTCAGAATTTTTCATCAAGAAGGCAAGTTTATTGTAAAAAAAAAAGTTCTAATACAGATACATATGCAATGAATATAGTTATGCTAGAATATTTTTTTTTTGTTTATTTAATAGTCGTGCAGTAAGCAGATTGTAATCTAAAACAAAGGCTTTATTTATTTGTTAAAATTCATTTTTTTAAAATTAAGATTTAAGATTAATTCCTAATAATTTTAATAGCGAGATAAGGGAAGAGTTTTTTTTTTTTTTTTTTTTTTTTTTCCAGTCACATCTTAAGACCGAAATGAGACATATCATAATCCTCAATTTAATCCTTAATATAATCAAATATAAATAGCGGACAAACAATGTTCAGTTCGTGAATCCTTCGCCATATGGATTGTGAGAAGTGAAAAAAAACAGCTAAGTACGGATTGGAAAACTAGTCTTAAAAGCATTTACAGTAGCTTTTTCAAAATCAACCATGATACTTTCTGGTGACAATTCCTGTTTAAGGATTTAATTCTCGGGCTTGGTACCGACCTCTGCATGAATAGCAGTTTTTTTTTTAGATTTTTTTTTCTTTTAATTTTTTAGATTTTTTCTTTTGCCCCACAATGCCTGTGAACAATGCATTTAAGAATGTGCTCACACTTCCCATTTCAAATTATGTGCAATACCACGTAGGTAGTGCTCCATTGTTCTACTGCCGTAATTTTCTATAATATTTAATAATGTAGCAGCCGTGTCTTCGCATTTTTAAATTCTTTTTGCTCCACTTCCTCCAGCAATCAATTGTTCCATTTTTACTTCACTAAAAGATTCTTCTTTTTGTAAAAGTTCTAATCATTTCCACAAAGATGGAGGATGAGCCTCTAATAACGAGCCACAATGTCTGTTGCCAACCTTCAATAGCATTATTTGTTGTTGGAAGGTCATCTGCTACTGCTCGAAAACAATTCCACATTTTAATGGGGAAAAGTGTTTCACGGCATCGACCGTTTCTTTGAGGCCTGCCAATCCATGTATCTTCCACATAATCTAATACTGATGTTAGTGATGTTTTTACAGGAAATTCTTTATCTGAGAGAAATTCGAATAATTCAGTAACATGGAACGAATCCAAGTGTAGCTAACTTTCTTAGTTCCATTGCAAAATCCGGGTAATTTGTATATCTGATCTGCAGACCAGCTTCTTGAATCCTTCGCCATATGGACTGTGAGAAGTGAAAAACAAATACGTACGAATGCTCTTGGAAAACTAAGTCTTAAAAGCATTCATAGTAGCTTTTCCAAAATCAACAACGATACTTTCTGGTGACAATTCCGGTTTAAGGATTTTAAGTTGGGTTAACATCTCTGCATATACAGCTTCAGTCCTATTTGGCACTTAAAATTTACTTTGAGCTGAGAAGCTGTCGTATTTTCTAATTTGAAGTGATCGTGATATTTATTTAAAGGAAGAAGCTGCGTTCATTACAGCTTCATTTCAGCTTCTCATCTGATGTTCTAGAGTCTTTGGAAGAAAGGAATTAAAAACATTTCAAGTGGACTGAACTTCAAGTCGTTTTATTTGGAGTTATAACGTCTAAATTTTACAAAGAACAAATGGTCAAAATGAAATCTCTTGCTGATGATGGTACCTAAGAAGATGACTGTGATGAAGGTATTGATGATCATGAATATCTTCCTCCTGTTGAAGAGGTAGATGAGCCTTCGGAGGTCGATCCTATAGAATCCATTCCCACTTATTCAGGTCCAAAACCGCTTCGCAAAATTAACATTACTGTCAAGGAAGCACTTCAAAAGCGGAAACAACTCAATGCATCCAATTTCCGACCTGATTTTTCAATATCTGAAGAATTATAATGTGGATCCACTAAAAACACCAAGAGGTATCCGCTCTTACTTGAAGCGAGCCATCGACAATGGTACCATTCTCATTGTAGGAGGAGAGGGAGTCAACACTAGATACTAGATTAAGCGAATAACGAAGGATGTTTTCAAAATGACTCGAAATGTAACAGCCAGAGAAAAGCCATCCACTGCGATTTCCATACCAAAGAAACAAGTGGCTGAAGCAGATCCAACTTGTGTTTCTGGCAGGAGGGCATCACTTAACTCTCCCCCCCCCCCCCAAAAAAAAAAGGAAAAACTGTTGTCTAAAAATCAGTTTAAAAATCTCCTTATCACCATGATAGAAAAAGTCAGACAGAAATGTCCTTTGAAATCTTAGCATTTGACCCAAACTTGATATTGCTCAAACCCAGTTTGGCAATAAAAAGGATTGACACCTTCTGAGAAAAGGTTCAACGTCTGCCAAAAGGCTTCTAAAAGCACTTAGTTTTGCCTTGAGAAGAGGGTTTTTCATAGCTTCTTTAAGGATTTGCAGGTTTTCATCTTCTTCACTGAACTCTTTTAAAAACTTTTCGACATGATTATATACCTTCAGAGCTTCATCAACACATCGACCATTTTCCAACCATCTAATAGATGTGAACTTAAAAGGAAAATTGGTGCTGTTTGTTAATTCAGTATACTTTGCACGCCTAGCTGGGCTATCTTTAAATAGACTGTACAGAGATCTGAAAAAGTTAAAAAGGTCCCAATCAGGTTTGGAGGTTGCTGTTTTCATAGCTCCATTTACAGTATGTAAACTGCATACACCAATATCAAAAACGAATTTTCCTTCAGGATTTAGCACTTACAAATGGCTCAAGTTTTTTCATAAAACTGAGGTTAACATTGGGCCCATCCATTGATACTTGCAAAATATTGCCTAAAGGTAAAGAACCCATCTAACAAGTGATCTGCAGTTACCCTGCCTAAAAATACGCTATTCCAATATCTTGTAGAAACCTTTTGAAAGTTCACATCCCAAAACTTTATGCACCCTCTGAACAAATTTATTGAGAGATTCGTCGAAACAAACAACAGTCAGAGCACCCTTTTTTGTATCAATAGTTTTGTAACATCCTGAAAATATGGAGCTAAACCGTGATTTATCACATAGGAAGCCCATAGAAAAGCTTCGGACGATTTTACTGTCTGGGAAAATCTTTTTAAAAACTAAAGATGTTTTATAACATAAGTTCAGAGATATTTTCCGAATCACGACCTGGAGAGCCCATATTGCTTCGGCCGATGTAACATCTTCATTTACACTGAAAGTTTTTAAATAGTTTGACTAGTTCCTGGCACTATTAAATCTTTTGTTGTAGCTGAAGTTGAAGCATGTTTCTTAGTAAAAAAAGAAATTGTCGGCTGGGAAGTCTTTAATTTTGAAAGTTTTTCACATGAGTTGGTCCTTTAGCATGGTAAACAATTGATTGTTTACCCATATTGCTAAGTTTAAAAGATTTAAGACATACTTTATAATATGCAGAAGTTGCATCACCAATCACCAAGTCTAACCAACCACTAAATTCTGGAAACACTTCACTATGTAGCCATAGTTTATTAACACTGCTTGTTAGCTATTATAACACTTAAAATAATTATAACATATTCAAATCAGCACAGTTCAAATCAGCAATCATGGACTGAAAAAAAAGTGAAATAATTAAAACAGTTAAAACACAAGGGCACAACAAAGATTATATTTGTTGTGCACTTCTTGTGAAAAAAAACCTGAAAAAAATGTTACGATAGTCTGGGTTACGCTCTACTCGCTGCTTTCGTCTCTATTCATTTAGAAAAATATTCCTTCGCCACAATTATCTAACTTTTGCTATTTCAACAAAGAGGAAATGGTCGTAAAATATCAAATTCTCCAACTCTCAAATAGGTCTCTCACTGGTATTGGTTGCAATGGAGTTATTGGACTTGGACAGGAATTCGTCTACTCTGACACTTACCACATGAAACATACTTTCTTATGACTTGGCCAATAGTACCTCGTAATTATTCTTTGGTGTGTCTTCTCTATACCCACATGTCCCGCAGTAGCGTCTTCATGATACATTTGCAGGACTGCTCTCCTCAATTGTTGAGATACTACTATAAGTTTCAATTGGTTTTGATTACTCCATTTCAGCTTATATTAAACTTCGTCCTCAAGGATATAACTACTTACCAACTTTTTCTCTCTCGCATTCCGTTGTTGAGTGGATTTTCCTAAAATCCACTTACGGTAAATGAATGGAACAGTTCATTGCTGAGGGGAAGGGACATCACTCCGTGCCAATGGTCATGCAGCAATATATTTTAAAAGCTTGGGAATAAAAAAAGTAATAGATTTTGATTAATGTTTGATATTCAGCTGCAGGTCAGGGTGGAATATCCGATATCTTGACTCATTGCTTACTTTTTTTTGTTATTGTTAATAAAATGTTTAATCTTGTCAAAAGCAATGCATTATTTTATTTTGCACAAATAAGAGTTGACCATATTACCCATTCCCCGTAAAAATTGGCCTTAGGCTAATCAACGAGTGTTGGGGCAGTAAGCTTAGTTAATTACTTAATTACCATGTTTGAGATTCAGCTTCGCACATAATGGCGCCCTACGTGGGAGATGGCAAAGTAAAATCTCTCTCAGAGCTGAAATCTTCTACTTTCATTATTATAATTTTATTTTTTTTTTATTTTATTTTTTTGAATTTACGTATCCTCTCTCTCTTGCTATAATTCAAAATAAAAAAAATGACGACTGGCTCGGCATCAACTATGGTATCGTTAATTTTGAATAGACTTAAGGACAAAGCATTATTATATATAAGTCGGGCAGAGGAACCAGAAGGGGGATTTAACTATAGATCTGATAGTGAAATTAATATTAAAAAAATTTGGGGGTTTCTCATTGCTCGAAAATAGAAGAAGAGAATTATTTGAAATAAATTCAAAATAAAAATAAAGAGGATTTAGAATGTAGCAGTAGATTTATGGCAACAGTTAGAAATGCCAATGAAAAGGGGGACGAACTAGTTTTTAGTGAATCGGCTCTATTATAGAAATTTATAGGTTCATTTATGATAGATGAAACGAGGTATCATCTAAATCAGCAAGTGTTTAAAAATATTAATGAAGCCATCGTAAAATTAGAATAGTATGTACTGATTAAAGAGAAAGCTAGTGCGAGGGGGTGGTAAGGAAACAAATGTAAACAGTACAGCAAGCACCGACACTGAGGGAATAAATAAGAAATTAGAATTGGAAAACATCACAAGCATAAGTCAATGAACTTAGTAAAAATGAGTATCATAGTAATGAAGATAGACAAAGGACAAGTGATTCTTTTAGGAATAAAAATTATAATACTTATGATAGAAATACTAATGAGGATAGACACTATGAGGAGGAAAACTAATATGATGAGGAAGATAGATTTAATAGAAATAATATCTAATCTAAGCTTAGATATTATGAAAGAGAAAAACATCATTCCAGCAAACCTCCCCGCAGCCATGCAGCCCATCCCCAGCAGAGAACCAGCGCACCCGCAAAATCAATGTCAGAACCTTCACCAACCAGAGGAATGGAGGATAGCCCAAGACAAACTCATTTGTTTCACCTGTCACCGAGTTGGCCATGTGATCAAGCATTGCCGTACTTGTCAAAATGCCGAGCGACCAGCCCCAAACTATCAATACCAACCCCATCAAAGACAACAGTACCAACCCGTGTACGATGCCCCAGCCTATCAGCAAAATCTCCCCCCCAAGTATACATAGACACATCGCAGTAGGCCAATGGCAGTCGGTACCCAACGCCGTGCAAACAGGGACATATTCAGGCTTCTTATGAACCACAGAGCGCCCAAAACAGCCGAACCTCATCATCTGTACCTCCTTTAAACTAAGTGATGCGACAACTGGTGACGGCAGAATTGTCACAAATACTATAACTTAACTGTACTCTGTGGTGTTACTGGAAAACAGTTATCATTCTTAGGAAAAAACTACTGCCAGACTAATAAATGGATCGGTCGTATCATTTGAATTTCTAGTAGCAGAAGACTATAGTTTTGATGTCATTCTAAGTTGGGACTTCCTTCAGTCGACGAAAGCAATCATAGACTGTGGAAACAATGTGCTCCAATTGGAAAAACCAACGAAGAAAGGTACAAATCCTCCTCATTATCTCTGTGCTGTTGAAACAACGGTTCTCCCTTCCCTGTTGGCAATTAGGATTACGGCAAATTGTGACACTTTCGTCAATGGATTGATTATCGTAGAACCACTGCAGAAACAATGCTTATCCAATGACTTTCGTATCCCAGCAACACTGTAAAATGATCGATAAAACGGTTAAAATTTGGATCACAAACATAAGTCGATCAGCCACGATTGCCGCCAAAACCAATCAGTTTCACTAAGCTTTGTGACGTCAGTAGACACCCCCAGATCCTTCCCCGAGCATCTCCCAAGCCATGCAGTGAAGCCAACCATTGACGACTCGCAATTAGAAACGCTATTGGATAAGTATATGCTACCATCCCAAAGTGAACAAATCCTACAGCTTTTAAAACAACATAATACTTTATTTAAGCCGCCAAATCCTGCAACAAGGAGCTCCAAAACACAACATTGACACCGGCGATAGCAGACCAATCAAACAGAAAGCCTACAGTGTGTCCCACAAGGAAGAAAAATAATCCAAGACGAGGTTACATGTTAGATCAAGGTATAATTCAGCCATCATATAGTCCGTGGAGTTCACCTGCTGTGTTAGTGAAAAAGAAAGATGGAACCTGGAGATTCTGTGTTGATTATAGGAAGTTAAATGCTCTGAAGAAACGAGATGTGTACCCACTCCCAAAAATTGATTCGATCTTAGATTCATGTTCTCATTTTACGTACTTCTCAACCATTGATCTTCGAACGGGGATATTGGCAGATTAAAGTGGACGACAAGGATCGTGAAAAAACAGTCTTTGTAACACCTGATGGACTGTATGAGTTCAATGTAATGCCTTTTGGACTGTGTAATGTGCCCACTACATGTGAACGACTAGTAGACAACACTCTCCATAGATTGAATTGATCTGTTTGTTTATGCTACCTGGATAACATCCCTGATCTATTAACGTGACTTCGAGGAGCACTTACAATGACTTAACACCGTCTTGGGATGCCTTAACGCCGCCAATCTGAAGTTAAACCCGAAGAAGTGTACCTTTGCCTCTCGTGCAGTTATACAGTATTAGGACACATCATCAGCCAAGATGGGATTCATCCGAATCCAGACACAGTCACCGTAGTCAAGAACTTCCCTCTGCCCGTAAATCAGAAACAAGTAAAGAGTTTCTACGGATTGTGCTCATACTACCGGAGATTCATTCCCAACTTTGCCACGATTGCCCGCCCATTATCCGTTCTTATGAAGAAAACAGAGCCATTCACATGGAAGGAGGAACAACAACGAGCATTTGACACACTGAAGCAAGCCCTCGTCACCAAACCAATCCTGGCAAATTTCGATGAGACCATCATGCGTTATGTTGGCTAGTCAATCTGAAGGATCCCACTGGCAGATTAGCGAGATGGTCTCTGCAACTGCAAGAGTATAACATGAACATTATCTATAAATCCGGAGTTTAACACCTTGACGCAGATTGTTTATCGAGATATCCTGTCCTACCAGCCGAGCAACAGCCAAACTCCAATGCAATTCAGTCCCTGGATGAATCGATTGACATCGCAGTAGAACAACGCCGAGACTCTACTCTTCAGAGGCCCATCAAAGCACTAAAGACGTCACAACAACCTGACAAACATGGATACGAACTAAAAAATGATATCCTGTACAAAAGAATTTATGAACCAACCTCCAACCCACTACTACTTGTGATTCCGAGCCATCTCCGCTGAACTGCCATCGAAGCCTGTCACTCCGATCCGACTGCCGCCCACCTTGGTACAGTGAAGACGATAGCACGAGTCCGCCAAAAATATTTTTGGCCGGGACAAAGCAAGGCTGTACGTCGCTTCGTCACCCGATGCATCACTTGAAAATCCCCGAAGAACCCATCGCAACTTACACCTGGAAACCTTCAGCCCTTACCTGTCGCAGAAACACCATTCTACCGAGTAGGAATTGATTTGTTAGGCTGTATCCCAAATTCCACCGCCGGCAACCGATGGAAGGTGGTTGCGATCGGCCATTTCACAAAGTATGCAGTTACCAGAGCCCTGCCAAACGCCACCGCATCAGAGGTAGCGAAATTCTTCGTGGAGGACATCATGCTAAAACACGGAGCACCTAAGATTCTTTTGTCAGACCGAGGATCACAGTTTATGTCTATAACGCTCACCTAAACACTTCAGTTGTGCCGTATGAGCCACCATAAAACTACGAGATACCATTCACAAACCAATAGACTCTGTGAGAAACTCAAGAGAACCCTGGCAGACGTGATATCCATGTATGTTGAAGTCGATCACAGTAATTGGGACTCCATACTACCTTTTGTGACATTTGCTTATAATACAGTGGTACAACAGAGCATAGACTACACCCCGTTCTGTCTTCTGCATGGAAAGAACCGCCGCACAATGACAGAGACCTTACTACCAATGCAACTCGAACTACAGCAGGAGTATCCTGCCCTCCTGAAAGCATCACTCGACGAAGCACATCAGCTGGCCCGCATAAACATCCGAGACGCCCAACACACCAACAAGTGCCGTTATGATGCAGATCATCGACCACTAGCTTTTCGTCCGGCTGATCTCGTAAGGGTGCATATCCCCACACGTCGAGTCGGCCTGGCCGAGAGGCTACTCCACTCGTGGTATGGTCCCTTCCAAGTGATCCGGCAAACAACACCTGTAACCTACGAAGTCATAGCTGCTCCCAGATGTACGATTAGTCGTCCTCATCTGGAAGTAATCTACATAGTTCGTCTAACGCCATACCTTAGTGCCGATGAACCATAACCTTCCATCGCAGAACTACAGATGTAAAGCGATCCACTACCTGTACCTTCCGACGGAATTACTTTGCGTTGAGGTAGTCCTGCGATAAACCCGATCACAGTGCCTAGGAACTATTCAAGGATTATCCAAGTGATACTTAACTTTCAGTGAACTTTCAGTGAACTTATGAACATTTGTGAACTTTTGTTGAACTCTTAATGAACAATTAGAATTTTTTTTCCTTCTCACAATGCTTCAACTATACCCCGGATAAGACGATGCATCTAAGTTTTCATGTGTAAATATTTTTTTTTTATCTCTGAGGTCAGTATTTTTTTTTTTCATGGCCATATGTAGTCTATTATTTCTTCTATTATCATTGGTGTTTTGTGTATTCTTTTTATATATTTTCCGGTTGAAAAATCTTAGAAGGAGGATATTTGTGATGATTTTTATAGTTGTATTTGTATCATAGTTTTATTTATTCTATTTTATTCTATTTTTAGTGTTCTAATTAATCATCATTTTAATCTATTGTATATTTCAAATTCTACCGTTAACCGTCGATTCTGCTTGTTTATTTTTAAATTCATGTCATTTAAATTCGCCAATGAATTGTAAAGCACACCAACCAATAGCAACCATTGTACATAGGGTCTTAAAACTCATGCTCTCCCAAAAATAGAGTTCCCAGAGATTCCAGTTCAGATCCAGCTTCAGTCTAACTTCTTTCACGAACCAGAGCCCAAATTAATTCACCACAATATGTGACCAGCCCTAATGTTCCTGTAGACAAAGTGAAATGAATATAGACTGATCATACATAGGGTTTGTGTTTATATTGTGTTAAATAATAAATATTTTAGTCTTTTATCAATGTTTTAAAAATATTTTAGCATGAGTTTTAGGCCCTATTATTTTACAAAG
>JAFIDM010052522.1:0-18602 GCA_023159025.1 Thereuonema tuberculata | reverse complement strand
TTTACAGCTGAACCCACGTAAGTGCTGTGCCATCCACATTTCGAGTCATCAACCAGTAGGCTGCCGGGACACTGTGTTTCTTGTAAACAATCACCCTATTCCATCGCTCGGTGACGGTGAAACATGGAAGTTCCTTGGGAAACCGATAGGGTTCCAAATCCTATCCGATTGGACATCGTTGAAAGACTTTTTGGATGTCGCCTCTGGCATCCTCAGTTCTAGACTTGCCCCTTGGCAGAGGCTGGATGCCTTAAAGACGTTTTTCTTCCCAAGCCTGCAGTTTGCTTTGCGTACTGGGCAGTTTAGTAAGACGGAGTGGGCAAGATTGGACAACACCATTCGTCCAGAACTGAAACGTACGCTAAACTTGCCCCAGGAAGCCAGTAACGACTACCTCTACGGAAGCCGCGATTCCGGAGCTTGCGGCATTCCAAATGCTGCCGATGACAGTGACATCTTGGCTGTTGATGGAGCGTTCAAGCTACTGTCTTCTCATGATAAGATCATCAGAGAACTGGCCCGTCATGATTTACAGTCGACGGTTTCAGGGAGACTTGGACGCCCTGTTGAAGCTCTGGACTTGACGGACTTTTTATCCTGCACTGTTCGCGAGGACTTCCGACTGACCACGAATGAAAGGCGAACAATGTGGACCACAGCCCGTAAAGCTTCGGGAAGGTTACTATGTATGTGGCGCTTTGATAACGATGCCATCCTTATTAACCATAAAGACATCGTCATCAGGGAACAACAGCGCCATTTACTTGTTCGGACCATACGAAACAACATCCGATCATCCCGGAGTCAGCGGCTATGTGCGTTATCCAATCAAGGTAAAGTCATGGAATGTGTTGCAACGAGTAAGGCCAGCTCTCACTTCCTATTGAGTGGATCTTTTACACGTTTTGCCGACTGGCGATTTATCCACCGCGCCCGACTGAATTTAGTTCCTCTAAATGCCAACAGGAGATGGAACATTGGAGGTATCAAGAATTGTCGACGGTGCAATTATAGAGAGGAGACGCTGCCACACGTTCTCAACCATTGCATGTCTTATTCCGCAGCTTACCAGCGACGCCACAACGTACTCGTGGATCGAATTCGTAAGGCATCCGCTTTACGATTTCGCGTCGTTGGAGACAACCAAGCTGTCGTTGAAGGTTCCCGTCTTCGTCCCGATTTGATCCTTGTGCGTCAACAGACGGCATTGATCGTAGACGTCACTGTTCCTTTCGACAATCGGCTAGAAGCGTTTTCGTTAGCCCGTGAAGCCAAGATTGCTAAATACGAACCATTAGCAACTTCTTTAAGGAAGAATTATGCCGAAGTGAAGATTGTCCCCTTCATTGTCGGATCCCTTGGCTCTTGGGATATTAGTAACGACTCTTTCTTGAAGACGCTCTGTTCAACATCTTATGGCCGATTGTTTAGAAGATTGTGTGTATCTGATGTCATCAAATGGTCACGAGACATTTACACACAACACATCACTGGTGTAAGACAATATGAATGATCTGTATCCTTTTTATATATTTTTTTTTTTTTTGCAATGTTTTTGAAACCTTTTTCCTTTTTTTTTTTTTTTTAACAGAGAATGATTAATCCGATGTTATCCTACTTGCTTGGAAACATTCTTGATATATGACTCTGTTCTTATCAGCTTAATAAGACAGGTTTTTTCTCTACTTAACTCCGATTTTTTCCTTCAGTTTTTAGCCTTAGACCGAGCTCGACTTGCCCGCTTGCCTTTTTTGTTTTTCCGGACGTGTTTTGGCCGTTTTTCATGTGAGTTTTGTTGTTTTGCCTGCGTTAGGCTTACCAATTCTCCGGCCGCGTCTTAGCCTCTGTTACGTTAGGCCTGATGTCGTTAGGCCTAGATAGCTAGGCCTTCTCTCGCCATCAACGAAGCTTTTCCTACATGAAAAAGAAAAGATTACCTCGTGTCCCCTTGCAGGCGTCTAGTTCTTCATCAGGACCCGCTTCTGCATCGCCAGGATCCGTTCTACCTAGCCATGACTCTGAATTTGCGCCGGATCAAAGTTGCCCGACATCGCCGAGGATTTCTCAACGCCGCCGGCGTCCCATTGCGACTTCCCCGAGGATTTCTGAGCGCCGCCGACGTCCCAATTCACCAGATGCTGTGTCAAGAGAAGAAACATCCACTTTCATATGTTCGTCCGTGGAGACTGCAATACCCACTGTCAGTCAGGTATCTAATTTTCCTTCTCTTTTTCAACCTGGTGTCTCGCAAGTTCCCATTTCTGATGAGTCCTTGGATGTAGGCCTACCTGCCGCCATTGATTTTCCGTTAAGCCTAACGAAGAAACGAAGACTTGCTAGAGTCACCCAGCGACCATCTGGACTTCCACTTGGACCTATATCATCTAGACCTACCTCACACGGATCTGCTTCATCTGGACCTGGACCCCTATCTCCTGGACCTTCGACACCTGGACTTCCTGTGGACTCTGAGTCGGTCAGCAGCTGTTTGGAACCATCTAGAAGCCAGCCACACCGTCGATGGCCCCTTAGGACCTCTTCCTCGCCAGATGTCAGTCTTCGGTCACGAGCCGCTTCGCCCACGGTGCCTCTAGACAGTCTTCCCTTTCGCCGTCGGCCCCCTAGGTCTCCGACATCTCCGGATGTTGTTCCTGGGTCAGGTGCCGCGACGATACAGACTCGCCCACGCACTCGGAGACGGCCCCCGTCGACTGTCCCCTCTTCTGGTCGAGGGAGTCCTTTGTCAGGTGCCGCGACTCCCACGCAGATATGCTCGTCTGCAGAGGCTACTGTCCCAACAGATAGCCTGACTCCGGATTTCTGTGCCCTCCTTGAGCCTGGTGTCTCGCACGTCGTCAGGTTTGAGGAGTTCTTGATTGTGGGCATGCCAGCCCCTATCGAGTTCCCATGCACTGAATCCGGTTGTCATAAAAGGTTCCGTTCTGCCACATGGAACTACACCAGATTGTCTTTGAAAAGACACCTCTTGCTTGATCACTCAATATCTGTGTCCTTTGTCACTGTCTGTTTGCGTTGTTCGCAGGAACTTGGGCTACGCCCCTCGACTCACGCTTGCTCGAGAAGTGAAGTGTGTATCCTCCCTCCGGCCCCATTGCCGGGCGAACATAAATGCGACCAGTGCGACAAGGAGTTTTCTACCAGGAGAGCCCTTGCCAATCATTTGGAGTGGCACAGAAGAGTTTTGCAGAGGAATGCCAGAATGGCAGCGGTCGAGCTACCGCAGCCTAATACTGGACAAACATTGCGTAGTCGGGCTCATCCCCGCTGCGGAACTCGTTCAACTCCTGCCCTGGACAATGGTGAGGCATGCACTCCCTGTCCTAGCCCTGCAGTTTCACCCCCGTCATCCAATTCCATTGGTGTTCCTAATCCGTCCCCTGAATTGGCTCTGTCGGTGAGTTCGAGTCGTGCATTGCCGACTCAGCTGCCTTCTTCTTCAATCCCATCTGCTGACTCTTCTGTTTCCTCTTCTGGTGATCCCTTGCCCGACTTGGGACCCGAGGATTCAGTTGATGTCGCTGAGAATGGAGAGGAGGGTGGTGATGATGTTGACGAATCTGTGCTTGGTCCCGATGATCGCACCCCTATACATGTCCACCTCAGAGAACTGCGGCAGATTCTGAGGGACGAACCCTCTGATGAATGCTGGGTCCGGTTCGAAGAGGTGCTTGGGCTGATCACAGCTCTGATTACCGAAATGGTAAAGCTTCCCCCTGTTGCCAGCAGGAATGTACCTGTGCGTCCTGTTGACATTCAGGATGCGCAGTACATACAGAAGCTTTATCGTCGGAATCGCCGCCGTGCTGTGCGTCTGATCGTTCACGGGGAATCTCGACGCTGTCCTGTCGAGAAGTCTCAGGTTGAGTCTCACTACCGGAAGATATGGAGTGCTACTGAGTGCGACCATTCTCTATACGTCCCGTCCGACGTTGAGAGACCCCCTGTCGACCTCACTCCCTTCTCCGCGAGGGAAGTACTCCAGAAGCTTCGCAGGTGTGAAAACTCGGCTCCCGGGAGCGACAGACTTACTTATCAGCATTGGCACAATGCAGATCCGAGTGGGGTCGTAATCACTGCCATACTTAATATCTGTATTAAGTTTAAGCGTATTCCGGCCGCCTGGAGATCGTCCACCACCGTCTTGATCCACAAGAAGGGTGATCCTATGGATTTGTGCAATTACCGTCCTATTTGCCTATCCAGGACGATCTACAAGCTCTATGCCGGTTGCCTTACTCGACGCCTGTCCGAGTGGCTTATTCGTCACAATATCCTTTCCCCTTGTCAGAAGGGGTTCCTGCCGTACGATGGGGTGTTTGAGCACCAGTATGCGTTCGAGCAACGCATGTTGGCGGCCCGTAAGTCACGAGAGGACTTCTGTGCTGCCTTCCTGGATGTTTCTAATGCCTTTGGGTCTATCCCTCACTCCGCCCTGAGTGCATCGCTGTCCTCGGTGGGAACAGGAGAAGATTTTGTGGCGATAGTGAATGACCTTTACAAAGATCACGTCTCGGAAGTCCTGACGGTAGATGGGACTACCGCTCCTATTCCTGTCCTTTCAGGTGTTCGGCAAGGCTGCCCTTTGAGTGGTCTTCTTTTTGATATAGCTCTGGATCCCATTATCCGAGCTGTTCAGGGAGTTGACCCTGCCCATCAGGTGCTTGCTTTTGCTGATGACCTGACGCCCTTGGACAGTACACCGGCAGGACTTCAGACAAAGATAGATGCCGTCGTTGAACTTGCCAGTTCTATCAATTTAAAATTGAATCCCAAGAAGTGCTGTGCAATTCATATCTCTGGTCGGAACCCAGTGGGTTGCCGTGATACCGTTTTTACGGTTAACGGCTTACCTATTCCGTCTTTGAGAGATGGCGAAACCTGGAAGTTCCTCGGAAAACCGGTGGGCTTTCAGATTCTATCTAACTGGACGTCTTTGAAGGACTTTATGGACGTCGCCTCCGCCCTCCTCAGTTCGAGGCTTGCCCCCTGGCAGAGGATTGATGCCCTGAAGACCTTCTTTTTCCCAAGCCTTCAGTTTGCCCTTCGCACAGGGCAGTTTACTAAGGCGGAGTGGGCAAGATTGGACAGTACGCTTCGCCCCGAACTGAAGCGGACCCTCAACTTGCCCCAGGAAGCTAGCAATGATTATCTCTATGGCAGTCGTGCTTCTGGAGCTTGTGGCATCCCAAATGCCGCCGACGACAGCGACGTCCTTGCTGTTGATGGCGCTTTCAAGCTCCTGTCCTCACATGACCATGCCATTAGAGATCTTGCTCGTTCAGACATTGAGTCGACTGTATCGGGTAGGATTAAACGCCCAGTTGATACTCCTGATCTGTCTGACTATTTGTCCTGTGTTGCTCGTCAGGACTTTACATTATCCACTAACGAACGCCGGAACATGTGGACAACAGCTCGCAAAGCTTCGGGTCGCCTACAGTGTGAGTGGCGCTTTGAAAACGGTGTCGTCCTAATTGCCCATAAGGACACCGTGATTCGAGAAAAGCAACGCCATCTGCTTGTAAGAATCATTCGGAGCAACATTCGCACTGCCCGTAGTCAGCGGCTGTGTTCTCTTCCTAACCAAGGCAAAGTTATGGAATGTGTTGGAGTTAGTCGAGCAAGCTCTCACTTTATCCTGAGTGGGTCCTTCACTAGGTTTGCCGACTGGCGGTTCATCCACCGCGCCCGCCTTAATTTGGTCCCCCTCAATGCCAATAGGCGGTGGCACGCCGGAGGAGTAAAGAATTGCCGTCGGTGTAATTATAGGGAGGAGACTCTGCCACATGTCCTTAACCACTGCATGTCCTATGCAGCAGCCTTCCAACGGCGCCACAATGCCCTTGTGGATAGGATTCGCAAAGCGTCCTCTTTGCGTTTCCGTGTCGTTGGCGACAACCAAGCTGTTGTCGAGGGTTCTAGGCTTCGTCCTGATCTTATACTGGTGCGTCAGCAGTCCGCCCTGATTGTTGACGTAACAGTCCCCTTCGATAATCGGTTGGAAGCTTTCGCTCAGGCCCGAGAGGCCAAGATTGCGAAATATGAGTCTCTAGCGACTTCTTTGCGGAGGAATTATGCTGAGGTAAAGATCTTCCCCTTCATTGTGGGATCTCTTGGATCTTGGGACCCTAGTAATGATTCCTTTCTGCAGCTGCTTTGTTCTCCTTCCTATGGCCGATTATTTCGAAGGTTATGTGTGTCTGATGTCATAAGGTGGTCTCGTGACATCTACACACAGCACATTACTGGTCAGAGACAGTATGAGTGATTTTTGTTTTGCAGATGTTCTCTTGATCAGGTGCATTGAAGGTTGCTTCCGTCTTCCTCCATTTTATTTTTTTTTTTTTTTTGATTTTTGATTTTTGATGTTTTTTCTTTTTGATTTTTGTATTTTTATATTTTTGTATTTTTGTATTTTTCTATTTTTGTATGTTTTTGTTTTGAACAGAGAATGATTAATCTGATGTCTATCCAACTTGCATGGAAGCATTTTTGAGATATGACTCTGTTCTTATCAGTCCTGCGAGATTGATTGATACTACACACGATCCTGCTATTTGCTTAGATTCGATCATGCCCAGCGTTAGGCCTAGCTCCGACTAGCCCGCTCGTGGCCCCACGACCGCCCCGCTTGCCTCGATTGGCCAGCTCGAGTGCGGCGCGAGTGCTTTGTCCCCCGTGGCAGAGCGCCGCCGCATGCAGAGCATTTTTTGCCATAAGTCAGGTGGGTAACGGTCGTCTCCAGTAGGCGTTAGGCCAGGCCTTGACCTGCCCGTCTTCGGTCTCCTGATGTACAGGTACGGACCGTTCTCTGTTCCCCTGCCGGGACCTAGTGGCCACGGCCGCCGGGCGACGGCGGTGGCGCGGAAGCGGAAAGCGCCGTCATCGGAGATCACTGGAATTTCCCCCAGGCTCCACGCCAACCCCACCCCACCCCCTGCCTCCGGCGGCCCCCTCCACGACGTGCCAGCTGCGCCCATGGCCTTGAGCACCAGGAAGCGGAAAGCGCCATCACCGGGGACCACTGGATCTCCCCCTCGGCTCCCCGCTGCGCCAACGACCTTGAGCGCCACGGATCCCGCCACACCACGCCAGCAGCCGCCTTCCAGGCCCCGACCGACGGCTTCCGAACGGCAGCGCCGCATCGCGCTCATCGCCACTCACCGCCGGACGACCGGGGCCTCCGACCATCCTCCCGCCACGCCGCAGCTGCCTTCCGCGGACCCTCTCCCCATCCCGACTCCGCATGACGCCTCTCCCATGGCACGCGCGCCGCTGCTGCCGACGCCTACGCTTTTCGCGCCGTCCACAAGCGCCGAAATCACCCTCACACCGCTGCCGCCCTTCCTCCACCGGCTCTGCGGCGCACACACCACGCCGAGACCACTGGCAACGGATCTCCCGCAGACGACGTCGACCGAAGGAGGCATTATCTCCCCGCCGACGCCACGGACCACCTGCCCGGCAACCACTACTACACACACGACCATCCACAACACACCATCACCGGCCAACACATCACCTCCGCACATCATCAGGCTTTACTCACCACCATCACCACCCCTTGTCATCGTGACGGAAGGCTCCAACAACACCCCACCGACGTCACCACCGCCACCACAACGCACTACAACACACCAACTATGCACTCCAGCAGCACATTATTTCACTAATACCTCACCCACATCCCAGGACTCACTCACGTGTCCTGTCCAACAAAGGCCTCCTCCACTGCTACCTACACCACTCGGCCCTCCAGTCACAACGCCGCCTCTTCCACAGAGACCCAGACGCAGACGCAGACGCCGCACTCGACGTCCGCCAGCCGACAACAACCACATCCCGCCTCCCCTACCAGCAAACGGTTGCCCTACCTATGCCGAGGTATGCCGAGGCACACCTCCGGCAACACCCCCACCTCCATCCACTTATATCACCAGATCACCTCCTCCGAACCCAGATCCAACTCTACACTACCTTCCCATCCCTCTCCAAGAACCATATCCATGTCCCACCTGCCATACTAACAACATCACAACCCACGCCGGCCTGGCAAAACACCTAAAAACCCACAACCCACCCAAGAGACTAGCATTCTACTGCCGTCACTGCCAGGCACCCTTCACCATGCTCAGGACGGGTAATGTACACCTAACAACCTGCCTACTTGCTCCACCTACTCCACCTCCACGTCTGCGCGAGGATCCACCTGATACCACACGGCCACCTACCACTGCCACCAGGACTGCCACAGCTGCACCACCGGTTACACGCACGTCCGCACCGGCACGCATTCCACGCGGAGCACCACGCACCACCCCACGCACAAGACTGGATGTCAGCGTCATCAACGCACGCATCTCTCCCGGCCGTACTGCCACGGACACCTCCACGCCCGCTGCTGCAACACACACTGCCTCTCCGTCCACCCAAACTCAGCACCCTGTCAACCAAACACCTGGACCATCCAGCCACACCCAGCCATCCACCGAAACACCTCCTGACCAAACGGCGCCACCCCAAACTACAGAACATCAACAGCAGTGGATCGCCACACTTCAAGCCATCCAAACTACAGAGGATCTAGACCTGGCCATCACGAACCTCTGTAGCTCGGCAAGGGAGCTACAGGAATCATCTACACACACTGACCACCAAACAACGCAGCAAAACAACAACACCAACCGCCCTGCTCCCTTCCGGCCACCCAGGCCACCTCCTCGTCCACGGCCAAACGCGGCGCCCTACGACCCCGTCGCCGCGTCCAACTTGCAAAAGTTGTATAGGGCTAACCGCCCTAAGGCCATGAGACGAATTCTCTCCCCCACTTCCCCTTTCTGTCAAATCCCCGGGGAAGAACTTCATGCTCACTTCACCCGAACTCTCTCTCCTTCCGACATTCCCGTTCCTGCAAAGGAACCCGTCGAAGAGGACGATCCCTTCGATCCTCCCTTCACTCCCTCTGAGGTTTGGCAGCGCCTCTCTCGATGCTCCAACACCGCTCCGGGGCCCGACGGAATCAGGTACAATGCCTGGAAGAAGTTGGACCCCGGCGCTCATGTTCTTTCCTGTCTCTTCAACCTTCTCCATGCGATGGAACACACTCCCCCGCACTCGAAAACTTCTACTACTGTCCTCATTCATAAGAAAGAGGACCCTTCCATTCCCTCCAACTGGCGCCCTATCGCCCTTTCTAACACTATTGCTAAACTTCATGCTTCTTGCCTTTCCTCTCACCTTTCTCAGTGGTGCATCCGCCATGACAGGCTCTCTCCTTCGCAAAAGGGCTTCCTTCCATTCGAGGGTTGCTCCGAGCACAACTTCACACTTCAATCGGCCATCGACGATGCCCGGCGGACCGGGCAAACCTGTTGTGTTGCCTGGCTCGACCTAAGCAACGCCTTTGGCTCGATACCTCATACTACTATCTTCTCCTCACTGCGGTGGGCCGGTCTTAATGAGGCCACCATTGCAGTGATCTCTCGTCTTTACTCTGGATGCACCACTGCTATCAGACACTCCGACGGTCTCACCGAACCTATCCCTATCCTTTCCGGTGTCCGTCAGGGCTGTCCGCTTTCACCTATTATCTTCAATCTCACAATGGAGCCCCTTCTTCGCACTCTTCACTCTTCCGGTCTCGGCTACCAACTGAATGGCTCCCCCACTCCTGTCCTTGCGTACGCCGACGACCTTGCTCTCCTCTCTACCTCTCCTGAGGACCTTCAGTCCCTTCTTGACTCCACCCACTCCGTCACAGAGTGGGCGGGACTTTCCTTTAACGCCTCCAAGTGCGCCACACTGGTGGTTGATGGGAAGGCAAAAGATGCCGTCCCTCACCAGTTCTCTCTCGGCGCCACCACTCTTCCTGTCCATTCCGCCGACGATCTTTATCATCATCTCGGCGTGCCTACGGGCTTTCACCACTTCCGGACGGGGGTGGACGCGGTCACCGCCATCATGGCAGACCTCGACACCCTCGACCGATCTCTTCTTGCCCCCTGGCAAAAATTTGACGCCGTCTCCACTTTTCTAATCCCCCGCCTTCAATTTCACCTCAACGCCGGCGTCATCCCCAAGAAGCCCCTCAACCAGCTTGATAAAGCTATCAAATCAGCTGGGAAAAGGTGGCTCTCCCTTCCTCAGCGCGCAAGCGCTGAACCCCTCTACCTCTCCTTTAAGCAGGACGGCCTCAACCTCCTCCCGGTGGCCATCCTCGCGGACATCGGCAGGATCACCCATGCCTACCGTCTCCTCACATCCCCAGACGACTCCGTCGCCGCGCTGGCCAACACTACTGCCGCAACTGTTGCGTCCAAGCGTGTGCGACACCCGGCTTCTCCCGACGAGATCTCCGCCTTTTTCAACGGCTCCATGGAGGGGGAACTCCAGTTCCACGCCGCAGATACCCCCTCGTTATGGACCCAACTCCGTCCCGCCACCCGGCGCCTCCGTGCCAAGATAGACGTCGAGTGGAGGGTCGTCGACAACCAGATGTCCCTCTTTCTCCACGGCTCCGAAGTCCCACGAAGAAAATGTGAATCATCCCTGAGGCAGGCAGTACGTAACACCTTCCTCGCGTCACTCCTTGAAAAACCAGATCAGGGGAAGGTGTACGACGTCACTTCAAGCTGCTCTGCCTCCAACCACTATCTGCAAAAGGGGAACTACACCAGGTTCGCCGAGTGGCGCTTCATCCACCGAGCCAGGCTGGGTGTTGTGCCACTCAACGGATGCCGGCGCTTCACTGGAGCCAGAGGGACCAACTCGAAGAGATGCCGAAGATGCGGAGATCCCGGCGAAACACTGCCACATGTACTCTGCCACTGCAGGCCTCACCTTGCGACTGCCACACGAAGACACAACGCGGTTCTCGACAGACTGCGCGGCGCCATCCGCCCAGCCCCCAATGTCGAGATCCGCGTCAACCAGTGCATCCCTGGCCACGGAGAACAAGTGCGCCCGGACTTGGTCATCATCGATAAATCCAACAAGACAGTGAAAGTTATCGATGTGACCATTCCGTTCGAAAACAGGTGCGCTGCGTTCAACCTGGCGCGAGCCGAGAAGATCAGGAAGTACACACCTGTTGTACTTCACTTCCAATCCCAAGGGTTCGACTCCACAGTAGACGCCTTCGTCATTGGAGCCCTCGGAGGATGGGACTTCCTCAACGAAGCTGTTCTCCGTTCCCTCCACATTCCCCACTCCTATGCCCGTCTGATGAAACGGCTTATGGTCTCGGACACCATCCGATGGAGCAGAGACATATACGTCGAGCATCTGACGGGCCACCGCCAGTTTGCGGATTGATCTTTATAATCTTTCCTCCCAAACCCTCTCTTCAGAAGCGATCTGCTTCACCTACCCCAGCCTTAGCTGCTCGGCAAGGACTGCGGGTCTCCCTCTTCATTTTCATTATTTTACATTTCTCCTTCCAAATAAAATTTTTTATATAAGAAGTATATACTTCGCAATAAAATAAATCTGTTCTTATCAGCTTAATATCTGATACGGTTCCCATTGGGGACCCAGAATATTAAACTGATTTTTGGAATATGGCGGGGTGCTAGGGGCTTGCTCCACCCCCGCCACGAGTTGGCCTGGTATTGCAGTACCTCCAGGATCGGCTCACTCCCTTCGGGGAGATTTAAATAATCAAAAATTAGAATTTAGTTACCGAAAACGGAGTATCTAAAACTCTGTACTTTCCACGTTTAAGTAATGTAATTGCCTCGAATTCAAATAAATGAAGTCCTTCACTCTCTCGTCACTGACTTCCGTGAAGAACTCCTAAAAGCAATAACTAGAAAACGCCTCCAGGATCGGCTCACTCCTGTTCGAGGAGAAATAAATAATCAAAAAGTAGACTAAATGCCAATGAAGCTTTTCATTCTCAAACCTGAAATAGTGGATTGTGTTTTAAAGCATTTCTAATTAGTAATTATAAACATCCACATAGTTGTAAGTGATGTTACAAGTTTTTAGAAGTGTTTTACTACGTAAAATACTAAAACTAGCAGAGGGAAAAAAAATAACTTTATTCATTTGACAGGCATACAAGAACCGATTTAAAACACAAGTCTAAAATCAGAGTTGTTTTCTATAAAGAAGGATCCTTAAGTAATTAATCTTAAGAAATAACTTATCATGAATCAGTGAAGTAAGAGTTCTTTTGCGGATTGTTTATCAATAACTATTTCTACCCCGCATTCTTCAAAACATCGACAGTCTTTGGCATAATAATTCTCTTTTTATTCTCGTCTCATTGAATAGAACAATATTTTTTTGCCCAATGCAAAACCATATGGATGCTTTTTCACCGCTGAGATTATCGGTAGACCCTAGTGAAAGAAAAACAAAAAGGAATAAGATTGGAGAAATAAAAAAGATTTTCTTCAATTTAAAAGTCAGTTTCAATTGCTTTTTTTTTCTTCAGTTACAAATGTCGTTTTTTTTTTTCCTCATTAAAGTGACTTGTCTGATTGATATTAGTATCAGACATACACTCACTTCCAAAATTTAAGCACAGAGAGGAAAAATGTTAATTTCCGTAAGAGATCTGAATTAAAGAAGCTAAAATTTGCTGCAAAGATAGAAGGAAGGACGCAAATTATATAGGTAACAGCCAATCACGGTTTCGCATCGAGAAATATGCAAAACAGGCAGTTAGAACTTTCGTACGATTTGTTTTCAAGCTAGACATGTGTTTCTATGGCTTCCAGAAGACGAATGGAAGATTCTGAGCGCTGGCGGGCTGTCGGACGCATTGAAGCAGGACAGTCTATAACCAGGGACCCTATTTTATGGTGAAATAAAACTGTTCATAGCGGTGACTATTTCGCGTTTATTTTATCATAGTAGATTTCTACATTTCCACAAATAAGCTATAATTTTTCATTAAATTAAATATTAAAAAGCACAAACAGAAATCTTCACAATGGTGATGACGCTAGCTTGGTACATGCGTGCGTACTGGTCCTCCCTCTGTTGGTGTTAAGCCTCAAACAAATGAACAAAAGTGTTTTTATTTTATTTTATTATGTTGCTCGTTTCTTCGGCGTTCATCATTCCATCATTTCACGATTATGGAAACAATTCCAAACCAGCCAAACAGTTGTCCAAAGACCTGTAGCCGGTCGTCCAAAGGTTACGACCCTCGCTGAAGATCGAAAGATATATTGCTATTGTACCCAAGCGGAATCAAAGATCGACCTCCAACGTGTTATATCTGCCACTACTGTTCGTCGAAGGATACACAAATGGTCTGTACCATTTATAAATGGGTATCATAAGTCATAAATGGGTACCACGAGTTTGTGTTCCTTTATCCGTCCAATCCAGAGGGGCACGTTTACAGTGGTGCCGCCAGCATGTGAATTGGACTATGTCTGATTGGGGTAACGATATGTTCACACATGAGTCCAGATTTGCCCTACAACCAGATGATAAGCGTGTAAGGGTCTGGAGGGCCGTGCGGTTGGCGTTGTCGCTAGGACATCGGCCCTCTCACCTCTGAGTACCGAGGTTCGGTTCTCATGTGGGTTTCGTGATGGTGGACGATCCGCGCTGGGCAGGTTTTCTCGGGGTTCTCCCGTTTCCCCTGCACTTCTCCCACCATACTTTCTCAGTCTTTCTCTCCATCTGCCCTTATTTCCTGTGGGATAGTACAATAGACCTTCGGTCGCAGTGCTTGGCTTCTCTGCCACCCACATTCACTACATACATACAAGGGTCTGGAGGGAACAAGGCACACGCAATCGGCCCCAGAACAACACCGAACAACACCGCAGTGGAAGAATCATGGTCTGGGCAGGGATTTCATTGGGATATCGCACCGATCTGCACATCTACAGGCGAGATTGTTTATCTCTATATGTAATCCTTTTGTTTTGTTTCATGAATAAACAAAGGGCTACTTACTTGCAGCATTTCATGTCAATCACAGCAGTACTTGTCCATTTTTTTCGCATTTTACTTTTGGAGTGCTTAACTTTTGGAAGTGAGTGTATGTGTCATATCATTGACCACCTCATAAGAAATTCTTTCGATTTACAATTATGTTTTATTAATTTTTACAAAATTTATAGAAAAAAGTAAGCTTGTATTGAGTTTTGTTAAAATTTGTAAGTAATTGCGATCAAGTGTTTGGAAAATAAAAAGTAAACTTGCATTGCTTTTTGTTAAAAAATAAAAAGCCTAAAGAATAAGTACTATTCTTTCGAAAGTCCATAAAAACATCATTTAAATCTACTTTTCATGAAATATACAGAATCATTCAAATATACAAAATGGCCGCTACAGAGGGACAGACAACAGAAATGCAAGAGCAGTTCCCTATAACTGTAACATGGGATCGCTAAAAAGTATGAAAAATAATGTGATATATTTGTTTTTCCAAAAATAAATTAATCTGATTTTTAAAACATTATTGCTCATGACTTTCAGTATGACCCTCGTATAACTAATAGGACATAATTGGCGCATGTATCTTACCTTGCGCATTGGTTATATAATAGTAACCACTGTATATCCCTCTCTTGTATGGACATCTCACGATCTCAAACATATATAATACATGATTAAGTCCTTATCAAATGTGGAGAAACCATAAAAATCTCACAATATATATATATATATATATATATAAAAAAGGGCACCTGTTTTGCAATTTTGTGCCTTTCAGCAGAGCTGGTAGGGGATGTATTTAGAAATGTTAGTTGGGATTGCTACTGAATACAGATACAGTAAACTTCCGATTATTCCATATGTTATTGTAGAATTTGTACCTCCAAGAAAGACATTACATAACTGCAACAGTTCTAAGTAGTCATCTCGAGACTGATGTGAATCCTCTAAAATGGCAGTATTGTAGCTCACCATTTCTTCCCTAAGCTTTTTTGTTTGGTCATTGAAGTAACACAGATCATTTCTACCTTGAGAATATATTTCCTTGTCAATATGAGGCCATTGCTTCTTAAAACGCATCTTAAAATATAAGAACATCTAGACCTCACTTATTCCAAAAGCTGTGCTGAAAACAGATGAGAGCACAATTTTAAGTACATGGTTATTATTATTATTATTATTATTTCATGTTTCAATGCTATTAAAGCTTTTCTTCAAAGAAGATCATATTCCATCTATGTAGTTTCTGAGAGGTAAGAGAACTTCAAATTCAACAAAGTATATATGATTTTGAAAATTAGAATGTCTAAAAATACACTATTCTATTATCAGAATGATTTTAGTTTTAAAAATAAAACTAATGAAAAACCTTTATTTCTGAAGAATTAGTGAAAATATATACTACACTAAGCAAATTACAATACTTATTTTGAACAAAGGAAAAAAAATAATAATGTAAAACTGAACTTTTCAAATATTTAGATAAATAACATTAATTACCATAGTTCCTTCCATTTCTTTCTTTGCTTTTGCTTCTAATTCTGATAATTCATCGTGCATTTTGGTAACTTTATTGTTATTCTCTTGCAATTCTGCTTCCATGTTTCGGATTTTTTCATATTCCTGAAATATTTAATACAATCAAAATAACTATTAACAGCAAAAACAGAAAACAAAATTCTAAATGTGTTTTGAAAAGCCTTTCGTTTTAATTGCTGTTCGGTTTTGCAATTATAATAAAAAATAATAATAATAATAAAAAATTTTGAAAAATAATAAAGAAATTCCAAGCTTAATAAGATATGACATGCTCGTCTGTAAATTGTATTTATCTCGTTTAATTTGTTAAAGCTCGATTACATAATTATTATCAGCGTATTGAGATTTTCTTTCATACATAAATGAAGTTTATACTGAAATGCATGAAGTTCATGCATCAAAATTTATCAGAGTTTGTAAAACCTCTGTTTTTACGTAATTTCACAGCAACGGCTGTGTTCCCATGGAATTCTGGGATAGCTGCTCCCTCCCTACTGAACGAAGTGAGATTTTTGTGAATTAAATACTTCATCAATCTACATATTGACAAATAGTATTAAAAGTTTTCAGTTCTTTATATTCATCAACCAACTATCAAGAAATGTTCAAGGAAAAGCAAGAAATTCTAACCATCAAACTGAAAATGTGATTGAGACATGAGAATGATAGCTTATTTTGAAGGTCTCGGTAATAAATGACAAAATCTGTAAGTAGAATTTGTATTGAATGTATAAATTTCGGCTACAAATAGATCGAATGCAGTGGAATTTGTTTTACTAAAGATTAGCTCTGAGGATTAGAATGAAAATCTGTTAATTATCAAAACTACAGAATCATTTTTTTTTTTTTTAAATATAAACAAAATAAAGAGAAATACTGTATTCCAAACATTAGAATTGTAATTAGTTACTAACTTTCAATTAAAAAAAAATATAAAATGATGGTCTTACAAATCTTAAGAATGTTTTATAATAAGTTTCGACATTATTATTATTAAAACTAATAAATTAAAATTAAAATGCTTTGAAAAAACGAAACTACAAAGCCTTCACTTATATTTTACAAAATTTCAGATTTTTATCAGTGTTTGAGAAGTTATTGAGGATTCGAATATCGAAAAAAAAAACCCTTTGGGAGCCTTTATCCTCCCTTTAAAGACTCTGCTTGAAGAATTATGGAGAATAAACAGGAAAAGCATGGATTGGACTCGTCTAGTGAAATTAAATTTTCATTTGTGGGATGAGCTGGAAAGGGCTGTAGTGAGATACTATTTCTTAATTATAATATAATTTTTGAGAAACCATGGTCCATTGACAATCCAATCCATTTATTGTTATATTTAAATCAGTTATGTAAACAAACAATTGTTTCATCAATGAAAGTTTGTGTCATGATTAGTTCTTTTATGGTCTGTAAAATGAGTTAAATCTAAATAATTTTATTTTTCTTTCTCTGCTAGTTTTAGTATATCACAGTAATACACTCTGCTAATAAATGTAAATGTGTTTTGTTGGCACAGTATGATGCAAGAAACATATTGCAAATATTCATAAAATGAATGTTTTACACAAATAAGCAAAATAGGGAACGAATGATTTATTAAACGGTGTTGAATAAAACACATGTCATTAAATTAGCGAATGGGAATAAAGTTGAACATGGCTGCAGAAACTATTAATTGGTTTTCCTATCAGTGTGCATAACAAAATAAAACAAGAAACAAACACACATATATTGAATACAAGATATAATTCTCGGAAAATTATTCATTTCTGGACCCATGTTTGTAGGAGCTTTTTTGTTTGGTTTCATGAGTAGAACCAAAAGCTAAATTTTTGATTCCCCTGTATATTACTGTACTGTACTACAAATGTGACTAATGGCACACCATTAATAACAAAAAATATTCATCATGTTGTTTTGTATTCTTAGAATAGAAAAAGAAACGAGCCTTCATCAAGTTGAAGTTGAAGAACATGAAGAATTGAGGTCTCCATCCTAGTAGCTTCCGCTTTTCCAGTGCTAATAACAATGGCAAGGTCAGTTAATGATTTTCGTTCTTCATTTCTGGTTGACAGACGAAATGATTGCATAGACTCATTGCGCCTGATTACGTTGAAGTTTGATAAATAAGTTTTCCCAGTTATTTTTAATACTGTATCACATTGTGTCGTTAGTAAAGTCATATTATAAATGTGTCCTCCATGCTATCACAGAGCGCTAGAAGGACTTATGTATATGCTGATGAATCAAATGAATGAGCGATTGTTTAAACATATTCTGTTCTTATTTTACTTCAATGTGTCATTTTTCATAGTCAAATAGAACTTTGGCAAATAATTTACTGTAGGAATAGTAATAGAAAGGAAATATATGCAAAATATGTAATTCTATATATAGTTTTTTATTATGAAAAATATTAAAATTAGGCTAAAATAAACTTAGTTTCTTATTCCATACAAAGTATATATAGGATAAGGTAGGGTAAGATGAACTTAAGCTTCAGAGATTGTCCCTCGGCTTAGTAAGTGGTTTAAAAACCTGAAATTTGAAGGGACACTTCTTGTAACCTTTACACTTAATAAAAAAATATCAAACGCTGTTTACCCTTTCGAATTATGAAAAATATTTCACCAAAAAAAGATTTTCAGCATCTTACCCCACCTAAGGGGTAGGTGGGTAAGATGACAAACAGATAAAAGTAATACTTTAAGACAGAAACAACTTCACTTACTAACGTGTGGCATGAAGTAAAAAAGTCAAAGACTTTTTTTACACTTAAAATACAATAACAGATTGCTCATAATGAAATAAAACTTTGAAGAATTAGGTACAACAAAAATTTAGAAGAACATTATTGTTGGCTCTGGCACGTTATGTTTCTTTGCTGCAGCATTTACACTTGAGGTTTTATCTTTTACTTCAGCAATAGCTGCATTCATTGTCGCCTTATCCCACTTTCCCTTGTATAATTTCATGGCAAGTTGTTTATAATACCTAAAACATTCATAGATAAACAGTCATACATGAGGATTTAAAATAAAAGAAAAAAAAACTGCTACTAAAATTCAGTTTCAAAACCAATTTTTAAAATAGGACAAAAGCTATTCATAAAAGGAGCTTATCATAAACAA
>JAFIDM010052521.1:8596-18603 GCA_023159025.1 Thereuonema tuberculata | reverse complement strand
GGATATGGAATGTTTGCTCCACAGGATATCACGTGATTTCCGAAGGTGTCATGAAGTAGCAAAAGTGATTCCCTCGCCGTTTGACACGTAGCCCCATCCTGTAGAAACCACTGGGAATGAAGACATAGGTGTCATGCTCGGCAGAAACGATGGAGGTCCCTGAGAAACGGCATGATTACCTGTTCTCTACAATGCACCTGATTTATAGTCACAGGATTCTGTTGGTCGCTCACCATATCGTCACCTGTTCACTGTGGAGTGGTTTTTCAATAATGATGTCTGGTCGGGCGAAACCAAGAAAATCGGGTTGTTTGTTTATTGATATAGCCATTCAGATGAATATGAAAATTGTCCGAAAACCAAACATTAACTAAAACTCCAGATTCGTCGTACATCATTGCTAACATGGAAGCGCAGTAGACGACTCTTGCTGCTTTATCAACAGGTTTCAATGGTTGGCCAGTCTGTATCCTGTAAGGGAACCCACCAATGCAATGGTTTCAAACATACTGATGTTCGACCCATGGCCAGTTTAACTGCCGTTCGTCGGAGACTTCATTGTGGCGACTACAACACTTGCTCAAAAAGTCGACCGTGATTTTCATTCGTTGTTACAGTTATGGGACGGCAGGTGCAGTATACTTCCGATTGTGTGAGTACACTTCCAGTTCGAAGGAATTTATCGACGACAGATAGCATAACCTTGTTCGTGGGTGCTGGACGGTTAAAACGCTCCCGAAATTCCGTAGCAACTTGTAGCAGGCTAGGTCCATTGCCATGGCCTGTTCCGTATGATTCCGTATGAAAATAGTGCTCCACAATAAACACTTTCTCTTCGGTAGTTAATACCATTTTCACAGCAACACTGATTAATCTCACATCCACAATTATTCCTGTTCCGAAAACAACTCTCTCCTACGGGTTCATCTCAAGTGCCACCTTTCATGAGGTCAAATTGTTCAGTGTCGTTTGTTTTTGGCCATACTATCCAGCTAATTTTCTTTTACTATATAAATTGCAGCAGCCAAAATGGATATTGTTTGTATGTATACCATTTCCCTAAGCCTTTCAAACCATTTCCCCATTAATTTGCTTTTTTACATTAGGCTAGTACGGCTTAAAACCCTCATATACGATCCTTATCCGCATAGATTAGGTTGAATTCTGTTTACCATACGCTATTTTGTATCATGAGATTAGTCTCCCTCTGTTTCTATTTGTTAATTTTAATTTGTAATGCCATTTGAATTACATCTTTTTAAATCTGAAATAACCTGATTTACTGCTGCAGTGCCCAAAAACATCCCCTTCGCCTTTCCTTCTTAGTGTTTGATGTCGGACTTTTTCATGAGATCATTGTCATCAACCCTAATAGTAATCGCAGCTGAATATACAGAGTGTCCAAGTGAAACCTCACCTATTTTGAGGAGCTTTACAAAAAAGAATACTAGATAGGAAAATGAAGTCTATGCCAATGACAAAACAACCCAAAGAATTTATTGAAAAAAATCAGTACACCTCTACAAGTGCTCCTTTCGTTGCATGAAGAACGTCAAGGCTATAATCAATTTTTAACCCCCTCCTCTTCAGTATCTCACCTGTTATTGTTGCACTTGCATTTGTGTTTCTTGTGCAGAGCGTTTGCAGATCCGAATGGTTTGTCTGGTATACTGCATCCTTCACATAGCTCCATAAGCAGTAATCCAGCGAATTACGTCTGGGGATCGTTGAGGCCATGAGATGGAATCTCTGCGGTCAATCCAACGGCCGGACTTTTCTGTTCCAATGCGGAGACGCACCATCCTGCTGGAACATGACATGGGGCTGCAGGTTTCCAGCTGTGGGATAACAAATGTTGTAGCATATCCAAGTAAGTTGAACCTGTTACCAGTTGCTCCGCGAAAAAGAAAGGCCATGTTATTCGATCAACCATGAGTCCGCAACACATATTAACTTTTGGACTGTCTTTGATGGGCTCATGAACAGCATATGCGTTTTCAGAATCCCAAATTCTGACATTTTGATGATTGACATAACCTGACAAGTGGAAAGTCGCTTCATCTGAAAAGACAATATTTTGCAGGTAGTCCGGATTGTCCTAACATTTCTGTAGCAAATGCAAACCTTGGCAAATCATCAGACTGGAGCCACTGCACTATCTGTAATGTATCTTCTCCTTTAATATGCCTCAAAAAAATAAAAAAATAAATCCGACCAGTTGACTGGTGAAAGTGCTTTCTACTCAGGGTGCTGCCACGCCGCCCCATCCAACTTTGTGGGAAGGTGTTGTCAATATAGTTCCATAGCGTCAAAACAAAATGAGGAGAGGCCCCATCTTCTTGAAAGAACAGTTCAACCTAGTTGCGAGTTGTGATACCATCACGTTGCACAACATGTTTAAGCTATTGTTACCATCCACAGTTGTATCGAAAAAAACCGCCCCATCGCTGAATGTATCCATCTCACACAGTGGCGGCCTGACTGGTTCAGTTCAGTTGCGATAGTCATAAGAGGATTTTCATCATACACACAATTTTATCTATTCATGACAACTTAAAAATGGTTTCATTGACCAGATTATCTTATCAAGAAGGTTTGGCTTGATTATGCATTATCTTAACGGAATAGTAACCAACAGTCTGAATCATCCTTAAGAAGGTCATGTAAGAATCTTGGATGGTACGACTTCAATTTCAATTTACGTATTAAGCTTCGCAAGGATGTTCTCTGTATGGATAACTCGGTCGTTGATATTTTGGTGCATTAGCCACTGAATCCGTTGCATCGGATTATTCTCTGATAGTGATAAATTTTCAGACGTTTTGGTGTGGTAGTATCAAATGCCTCTTGCCATGTTATGGTCATCATCTATGCATTTGCTGTCTTCGAATACTTCTTCACAATCCACTTTCTTTGTTCTACGCCATAGTTCTCAATATCTCTAAAACAAAAAGAAAATTTTAAATAAAAGAAAACATTAAAATACTGTAAAGCTACTTTTTTAGCCAACCCTGTGCATATATATATATATATATATATATATATACAGTAGAACCTCATTATAACGGACATCGCTTATAACGGACAGTTTTAAAAGAAATTGTCAGCCTACAATTAAGGTGAGCGAATTGAAAGACCATTTAAATTTCGTTATTCAATATGTTGAACAATCGGCAAATGAAAATGTGTTTGCATATTATGGACCTCCGTCAGTTATTAACTGAAGAAATAAGAAGCAAACAAATCCAGCAGAAAATAAATTATTTTTTCAAACCAATGAATGTAAGCAATCAACATGAACTAGGACCTTCTTGTTCTAAAGATTAATGCAGTGTATACGTACACATCTTTTTCAATTCAACCTACTATGTTGAAGGCTGTTTTTTTTTATTTTTTTTATAATAAACACTTTTTATAGCTAACTACCTATGAGAATTATTTCTTATAAACCGGACTTTCATTAAAACGGACAACCTTCAGCCCCTATTAGTCCTTTATAATGAGGTTCTACTGTATATATTTATATATATAAATAAATAAAAAGCCGGACAGTGATATGAAATTTGAAAACCCAATTACAAAGAACAAATCACTGCCCCAAAAAAATCAAAATTCAGATCACTGTTTCTACAGGGTGGCCACTCAATCTGGAAACCTGGAGAACCTGGAATTGTCAGGGAATTTGAAAACTGCCAGGGAAAACCTGGAAAAGTCAGGGAAATTTACGAAAATTTCTGGAATTTTCTCACCTCTCGTGCCTTAAAAATAGGTTGTGGGTTATGTGGTTTGCATTTTGTCCTCCGGAGATGAACAAAAGAAAATTAAAACTCAAAGCACTGCAATGCAAAAAGCAAAAATTAATTACTAATGCCCAAAAGGAAGCCGGTCTTATTGAGGAAGAAATCAAGTTCTTAAAAATGTGATTGTACTCCAGGGTAGAAGCCCTATACATTCTGTATATCATATATATTTTAAAAAATTTCTGTTTTGTAGTACATTTTCCAATTATCGTATATTTTACAATCATATCCTTTATTTACTCTAATATTTTGTATTTTAACTCAATATATCTATCAAGCAACTATTATTAAAATATATTCACTAAGATTATTTTTCTCATTTGTGTGTGTGTGTGGATATTTGCAGTCTCGCACTACATCTTATTTGTTGTCATCAAAATTGTTTACATTTCAAAAAATTATTATATGCATGTGAATATAATACAAAGTGGTTAAAACTGTGTAATCTGATTTTCTCTTTAATTTAATGATAATTTACATTGTTGTAAAAACAAGTAATTTTATTAAAGAAAGCAAAATTTTAATAAAATCTAAAAATTAAAATTTTAAATTGTTAATGATACTAAACAGTTTGCAAGAGTGTGCCATAAACAAATATGATGGTGTTTCTATGTCATAAATTATAAAAAGTAAAATTTATTCTATTAATGGAGTAAACTTATTACAGAGGAAATTATTAAAAAGAGAACATTTAGTAAAAGAGAAAAATGTGCAAATTGAGTTATCTAAATCTAAAGGCAATCATTGAAAAGAGTTTCTACAATATCGTGTACAATTCGTGTCCAGTCCCGCATCTGATTTTTTTTTTCAATTCACCTCGAAAACCTGGAAAAGTCAGGGAATTTTAAAATGTCTGGAGAGTGGCCACCCTGTTCTATGATGATAAAACAAATTTAACACCACGTCATCAGCGGCCTCTGTTGAGAAATTTTGAAATTAATAAAAAACGCAATAATCAGTTTAATTTACTCTTTCTTCTTCCTTTCTTACTTTTTTATTCTGAATTCAAAATTGCAAATGATTGATTGAAATCTTTGCTTTACGAAACTTGAAGAAGATTGGCTTCAAGTTTGGTATATTAGATATATATATATGTTCATTCCTGGAGTATTATATTAGAAAAAGAATAGCACTCAATACAATTTATTTATTTTTTCCCCCAAGTGTACTTTAATTGAAACGAAAATCGTATTTAGTACGTTCAGTTTTAGGGTTTCTTTTTTTATCTTCTTTCTTTCAGTTATTTATTCTCTTATATACAGTATATTAGAAACTTTGATCTGATCCCAGATTCAAATTCAGAACCTTTTTTACTTCTTGTAATTTTATCCGTATCATCCTCTTTTACAATTAGAATAGAAATAACACAGATTTAAGGAGAAAGAATTACTGATTCTGTTCATCCCAGAACTTAGGCGATAATCCTAACCGGTGACGCTTCGAATACTCCAAAAGATTTAGTGTCCACTTCATTTGTATAAATAATGCAAATTAAATAAAGTAAATGAAATTGAGATGTAATGTTTTTCATTTAATTCCTTCTCTAATATTCCTTTTATTTCATTCCTCTATCAAACAATACAATAATTTTATACAATTAGAGGGGAAAAAAATAATTTTTTTTTTTTTTGGTTAAAATTTCTGTAGGATTTGGTTCCGAGAAGACGATTTCAGGAAGACAAAGGTGGAGGTGATAGGTGGAGAAGAGAAAGCGGACAAGTAAAGGTAGGAAATAATCTTTAATAGGAATACTATGGGATCGTACTAATCATTTGGCGGGATCCAATCACAAAATAGAGTGATTGGGACTGTCCATTATATTTTTCCTTTCACGAGTGACTATATGGCTGGCCCTCGTTACGCATTTGTGTCTGTATGTTTAACCATACCTCTAAATTACAGGATTTATAGTTTTATGTATAGTTTAAATGCAAACAGTAACTGATTGAATGTAAGGCGCTTCTTATTGAAGTCTTTTTGTTATCGAGACATTGAATTTATAAGTGGCGTAAATGAAAGAGTTTAATATCAATACAATAGTGCTATTGATTTTTCTTCCCTTTCGTATGATGTGGTATCGTTTGTTTGCCTTTATAAGGAAATGGGAAATAAATAAATTCTAGAACAGTGATTCACTCATCGAAATATTTACTATTAAAAACAAATTGCATTGTTTTTCCATTACTTCATATACTATTAAATTTGGAATTGTTACTGAAAACACCACGGGGCAAACTTTCTTGAAGGTTATGCATATCTCGGAAACCGTTTGAGTTAGAAACACGAAATTTGAAATCAGTGTTCTTTGCCAAAATCAAGAAGAATCGTATTCGACGAATTTTCGATATTAGCGTCCTAAGGGGTGTAAACGGGAGGGAGGGGGCGACTTTCTTGAAAACGCCACATATGCACCTTCGATGCGACAATTCGAATTACAAAAATATTGTTGTGCATAATATCGCTACACATTAACCTGGTGGTGACAATTGGAACTAAAATATTGTTCCGCATAATAGCGCTACACATTAACGAGGAGGGATGTAAACAGGAGGGTAGTGAGGGGCTGGGCAAATATTGTTGAAGGATACTTTTAGGTCGTTTCGGGATAGATGTAGATTTGTATTGATCACAGGATTTTTTACGAACTGGGGAAGGTTTGAAGTGATAGGGGTTTAAGAAGGGGAGAAAGAAAGGAGTGGGAAGTGAGGGATCTCGAGTTACAAAATTCAAATACAACATTACTTTATACGTATCACGTTGTTTTTGTACCAACTGGGAAAGTTTCAAGTGATCTCACTATTTCAATTTCTTTCTCATCCACATCATTGTAATCCGTACGAAGAACGGGGATTTTGCTAGTTGCAAATAAAAATTGATCTATAGAGAAAATTGTAATTTCCAAATTAAAGTTTATTTTAGTTTATTTTAATTGGTCACGGTAATAATTAAAATGTAACATTTTTTTTTAAGAAGAACTAAAATTCTAATAATATTGAAAAAATTGATCATGAATAAAAATTGTTGACGTCAGTTTTAATATTAACAGTAACTTTTAAATTATTTTTCTGTTTGATTACATTATGATTAGCTTATTTTGATGAAACAACAGAGGAATCAAGGCTTGTTATCTAAATAAATTAATGTATTTATTTGTTTATTTGTAATTAATGATCTTTCTTAATTCATCAACCATGCGTCGTTATAGAACTACGGAATTTAGTGCGCTTTCTTCTTCCTAAGTTTCGATTTCACTTTGGAGACGGCGCTGTTGTTTTAGACGTTGCTTTAATGAAACTTATTTGAAGAAACGCAAAGACATAACAATAACGATAAACACTTCTGACAGGATGTGTTTTTCTAAAACATATGTAACACATAAATTCTATTCAACAAAAATTATCTAAAACAAGAAACCTAGGATTGTAGAGAAATATTTAAAGCATTATTGAATGAAAACTGCGTAATGTGAGTTTTATTAGGTCGAAATTTTTCATCTGTTGCAGAATTTGGAAATACTACCACTAACTATTTGTTTTTTTCATTTCATTTCGAGTGACGAAGAGCTAGTCATGTAATGAAAATGAAAATTGTTTTGGGTGAAAATACTTTCCGACTTGTAATCATTTTGTAGTTCATTCCATCTACGTTGTACATCAATGGTAGTTGACAGAAGAACTTCCTTTATTATTCAGTAGTTTCCATCATTGTTACTGGTTTGTTAAGTAGTAGTTATGTAATTAGAGATTGTCAGTATTGCGAAGACCAATTGCTGATTAGCTATTTCAGTTGACCTGTTTTAATAAATGAAATAATTATTAGATGACAATTACAGGTAGATGACAAGTTCACTTTGTACAAGGACAGAGTTATTCTTAAGTAGCTACATCAAAGAAAAAAATCGATCAAAATTTATTTTAAAAAATAAACTATTGAAAAAATAAGAAATCACTAAATGATATTTTCCCAATAACTGAAGAAACAGTAACTAAAACGCTACCTAGAAAAACATGGAAGGTCTATGTAGAGTCACAGACGTAACTCCTTACTACTCTATTTTAAATTAGGGAAGGGTGGTTTTACTGTGGCTGAGTCGATAGTAAGAGAAATGCGATTCTTAGCCCTCAATTAACTTTTTTTTAAATAATTCTTTTCATTGGAAAATAAGTTTTATTTACAATAAATTAAGTTTTATTTCTTGTCATAATTTCTTGTATTGCTGAAACTAACTAAATTTAGACAATCTAAATTATTTTTTTTTTTAATTTCTTTTTATTTGATGTTTTAAATATCAATTGAATATAAATCATTTTAGTGTTGAAATTTACAAATTTAAAACATTTTGATGTTCAATAAATAAATAAATAAATTAAAACCTCCTGTAATTACAGACAGATTACTGTTTTCGTTGTATCAAATTAAGAGACCGTTCTGTTTGTTTGAAGCTTCAAAAACATTTAAATTGTGATACGGTGGGAGGATGGGTAAGAGGTCAGGAAGCGTAGTCATATTATGTATTGTAAAATTTCATTAAGTGATTGAAAGACATAATTTCACTTTTTTATTAAGCATTACTTTAGAGGCTAGCATCCAATTCACCAACAGAAGTGACCAAAGGTTTCTGTAAAGTTCAAGAAATTCAGTAATTAGTTGAAATGAAAATGCCGTTGGAGAAATATTTTTTATTATTATATTGGACGTAGCCGATGTTTCCGTTATCTAAGAAACTTTGTTCTAATATGAGCGTAATTCAAGAACTGGGAGGTGCATTTAATCCAATGACCTTTGTATACGCACACGCACATAAATAATAATAATAAAAAAAGTAGATGGCAAAATTTGTGATGTGGAATAATTTCAGCTTTGAAATAGATTGGTAGCCAAATATAAAACAAAAAATTCTGATTTAATTAGAGGGAGGAGGGTATTCTTAGAAGCAAATGAAGCTCAAATGAATGTTTGCTTTGCATTCGAACTTCTACCGATCAATGACGCATCGAATCATATTTAAATAAACCTTTGAATTATTTTGATCGTCAACTGTCAGAGGCTTCTTTTCTGGAATTTAAAGAAAAAAAAAAAAGACTGATAACATGTAACGTTAAAAATAAATGCAGTAATTATAGTAATTATATAAATAAAACATTTACGCTATTCTGCTGTAGATGGCGTTCAAAGTCTTGGTGTTGTAGTGGCGTGAGAAGAATTAGGAATGTTCTAACTTATTCAGTAACCTATTAATGTGTGTTTGGTAACAATGCTGATCTTGACACAAAAAACAATTAGAAAAATTGGATGAAAATGGGTTTCGCTAAGGTGACTTAAGACTTTTAAAGTTATTAAAAGGTTTTTTAAGAGTATCACGTCTTATCCTCAGCAGAGGGTATTTCAGCGAAAGAGTTGAGAGTGAAGAGTTAGTCCAGATGAGAAACCCATTTGACAGTGGTAAATAAAATGAAAAAAAGATCCACGACCACTGCCTCGGAGTGAACTCGGTTCCTATAACTTCTGGAGCGCTTTTGGGCTATTTTAAAAACTCTTGCATATTTCGGCAAACAGTAATAAACTCACAGAACGTATTTTTTGGTAAAAAAGTAGTAAGAAGATGTCGTTGAATACTATTATGATATTAAAAGCGGTGATAAACAAAAGTCCTATCAAATAAATCCGACTGTGAATTAGCATCTTTCTAGAATTATTCTTTCCATCCGTTAAGGAATTTGTTTGTTTTTTCGATATTTTGATTAAAGGGTCCATTTTACTTTTTCTAAAGTAAGGTCTCCAGGTATGTTTGTTGCTTGTGAAATTAAAGCGCCATGACATTTTATTAATGTAACGACTTCAATGACTTTGCTAAGTATTGAGCATGCATATTGAAGCATTACTGTCTACTTCATTATTAAGCGGATTTTGTTCTGTTTCCTCGTGGTCTTCTGAATTTTGCTAAATATTTGGAAATTGGATGAAAATAAGAATTCTGAGGATTTTTTCTTTAGGTAAGCTACAAGTGACCACCCTGCTTTCTCACTTTTTCTCAACTAGCATATAAGTTCATAAATTGTTCACAAAGTGCATGAAATGTCGTTGAAGAGCCTAGAGGTGCCAGCTTAGAGGTGCAGTCTTGTTTAGTCCTAAATAAATTCCCTTTTAATTATGTTGGTCTTGTTTCGCCCGTGTCTTTCTCCATCAATGAAATTCAATTCCAGTCGA